>CAUYSK010128062.1:0-23750 GCA_963575035.1 Avahi laniger
AGTAAAGTGGCCGGGCACGGCTCACGCCTGTAATCCTTGCACTCTGGGAGGCCGAGGCTGGTGGATTGCTCGAGGTCAGGAGTTCGAGACCAGCCTGAGCAAGAGCGAGACCCCGTCTCTACTAAAAATAGAAAGAAATTATCTGGACAACTAAAAAAATATATATAGAAAAAATTAGCTGGGCATGGTAGCACATGCCTGTAGTCCCAGCTACTCGGGAGGCTGAGGCAGAAGAATCGCCTGAGCCCAGGAGTTTGAGGTTACTGTGACCTAGGCTGACACCATGGCACTCTAGCCAGGGCAAGAGAGCCAGACTCTGTCTCAAAAAAAAAAAAAAAAAAAAAAGATATAGGTCAAGGGTGACAAGCCAGGGACAGGACAAGAAGATTTATATTGAGGCAGCATTAATATGAATGAGAGTTATGACATTTACTGAACATTTTGGGAAGGTCTTCTCAATAGCCCTGCAAGTTAGGAACAGGGAAGCTAAGAGAGATGAAGGAACTTGTCCTCTATTATACAGCTAGGACCTGGGTAACTTGTGATTCACACTTTCCTCTGTCCAACTCCCAGAGCTAAGTTTGTTCTTTCTTCTACAAACCAAAATATACATTTCAGCAGTATTTAAAAAGATAACTTGATGCATTATGTTCAGTGTGACAAGTAGATACTGAGGTGGGTTTGTTTTGCCTTTGGGGACTGGTAAGACTCCAGTGTATTGCTGGGTTTTCAACGTGAATAGGAGTTCACCAGAAAAAAAGGACAAGATCATATTGGTAACAAGTCAAGAGGGAAAACAGGAGCGTGCCTGGGGCCCAGGACTGGGTAGGCAGGTAGGAAAGGGCCAAACAGAGTAAGGGCCGGCCCACATTGTGCAGAAGGGTCTCCCGGGCCAAGTCTGAGTCAACTTTGACTTCTTCTTTCCTCATATCCTACCCAAGCCATCATCAAGTCCTGTTGGCTCAAATATGGATCTGGAATCTGACCATTTCTCACCACCTCCCTTGCTATCACCCTGGCCCCAAGTCTAAGCCCATCATATCTCACCTTTTGCCCTTGCCTACCTACTGCCTACTCTTGACAAAGCAGCCTGAAAGACAAATCCTTCTAACATGGTATTCCTCAGCTGTGGCTACACATTAAAATCTAAGGAATTCTCAACAAGATCCTATGTCTGTACCTCACCCCAGATATTCTAATTTAATTGATATGAAGTGGGACTCAGGCATAGGTATTTCTTAAAGCACCCCAGATGATTCTAACATATAGCCAAAGTTGAGAACCACTGTTGCAGTGTTTAAGTCTCACATCTCTTAGTCAAACCCTCCAACATTTCCCATCTCAGAGTACAATCCAATGGTCTAAAAGGTCTCCTGTGACCTCTCTGACCTCCCCCAGTAAATTCAATTCCATCCAAACCGGTCTTTTGTTCACTGAACAAGTAAGACATACTTCTGCCTCAGGGCCTTTGCCCTTGCTCTTCCCTCTGCCCGAAACACTCTTCACCCAGAAGTCTGTATGACTCAGTCCCTCTCCTTCAGGTTTTTGCTCAGCTATCACCTTGGTTATGCCTTCCTAGTCTGCCCTCTTTTAAATGGCAACGCCTGCCCTCCACTCCCTACCCTCCCTATCCTGCTCTACAGTACTTATCACCATCTGACTTCCCATTTATTTTAGTTACTTATTATCTGACTCTTATCAACTGGAATGTAAGCTCCTGGAGATCAGGAATTTGGTGTTTGTTTGTTTGTTTTCTGCTATATATTCCTATCACCTCAGTGCTGTCTGATATATAGTAGGTGCTCACTAAATCTTCACTGGATCACTGAATTTCTGTATGTTCATGTTTTGGTGGAAGCTAGCTCAAGCTTTGGGCCATGTGGAGTCTGAGGCACTAGGCAATACCAGGGGAGAGGTCAGGCATTCCAGTCTGAAGCAGATGAGGACTGAAGCTGTGGGAGGAGCTGAGCAGCCCTGGGAGAAGGGGCCAGGACAAGTCCAGAGGAACAAGGACATAGGGGCAGACAAAGGCCCCTCCCACCCCCACTTGCGTCTCCCCCTGCTTCTCTTGGCAGGTGACACCTCCATCTGCCTGGTTACTAGACAGGCATCTGGGGTCATCCTTCACTAGTTACCTTCACATCTCACCCCCCAAACCAAGTTCTATATTATATTATTGTCTTAATACCTCTAACGTCTGCCCCCTCTCTGCGCTACCACTACCGCAGCCATCCTTTCCCCTAGACTATTGCGCACCTTCATTGTTCTCGACATTGCAGTTTGCAGTTTGAACAATCTTTCTAAAACACTCATTTGACCTTCTGTCTTTGTCTTAAAATCTTTTGGTGGGCTCCTTGCTGCCCTTCGGGCCAAATCCCAGCTCCCACGATGGCCTCTGTGCACGTGGACAGCATTGTCTCTAAACTCATCCCTTGCGCCGCTCAGCCAGTAGGCTCCCAAGGCTTCCTTACACCTGCGGACCTTCCTCTGCTCTGGACCCAGACCGCAGACCTCGTCTTGGGGGAAACCTTTTCTGACCGCGCTTCCTCTCTGTCCTACTACCCCAAGCCTCAACTCACGCACGCACACTCATTACTGTCACTGGCGGCCCCTTAACCGCGTGGCGGGGGCGCCTGAAGGAAGTACTGCAATTGCGAGGCGCCTGTGCGGGTCACCGCTGCGTCACGGAGAGAGAATAGCGAGGTCGCCCTTGGGAGGTAGAAAGGGAGCCAGGAGCCAGTCCTGGAAGCCAATGAGTGAGTGTGAAGAATGTTCCGCTGCGTCAGCGAGGCCCGAACCCAGGACTCAGCACAGCCGGGCCGTGGGAGCGCAGCAGAGGCAGTCCTCGCTTTCCACCAAGGGGCGCAGAGCACTCCGCGGACCTGGCCGGGGGTCGCAGGGCTGGGGCTCAGCCCGCCGTCCTTCCCAGGCGCTCTTCCTCTCTGGACATCCGCAGTCGGAGCGGAAGGGGCGGGGACGCTAGCGACGCCAAGTAGCGCACAGTCCAGGGTCTGCGGCCCCGCGGGACAAGAGGCGGCCTCCTGTCTGCGCAG
The DNA here is from genome assembly GCA_963575035.1 of Avahi laniger. Lineage (NCBI taxonomy): Eukaryota > Metazoa > Chordata > Mammalia > Primates > Indriidae > Avahi > Avahi laniger. The sequence continues at coordinate 3,054 of CAUYSK010128062.1, forward strand.
ACGCGCCGCTCAGGCCGGGAGGGGCGGGGCCTGGACGGGTCGAGGGGCGGAGTCTGATCCCGGGCCCACCTCCCCGAGCTCCTGAGAGCCTCCGAGTGCTTCGCACCCCAACTGTGCTGAGGGCTTCAGGTGAGGGGGTCACAGAGGGGTCAGGGAGACTGCCCTCGAGGTCGGGCCGTCGGTCTGACCGCGGGTCCCTCTGTCTTGCTGTCCTCCAACAGCCGCCTCCGCAGAGAATGGGAGAACAAAGGGAGGGGGCGGTTCTGGGGCCCCTGAGGGAATCCAGGGTCCCAGGTACCCCGCCCCGCCCACTGACACTTTCGGTTTCTCCCGAGTCAGAGGCGCCGCCCGAGAGACCCTGGGCCGGCGCGCAGCTGCCTCTCCGCGTTTGCCTGTCCGTCTTTGTGTCTGTCTCTGTCTGTCTGGCTGTCTCCGAGCTTGCCTCCACTTCCAGAACTAAGCCGCCCCGACAGCGACATCCCGAAAACTTCAGCCCCTTTCTCATGGCAGGTAAATGAGCGCAAGGCCGGGGGTCTCCATTATCCCCCCACCGACTTGGGAGCCAGGTGTGGAACACATCCTCCGAGAATGTGCTCTGACTGGCTGGGTGGGGCCCCTCCCTTCCTCCTGGGGAGCCTCCGCCCTGCTCCCCTGCCCCATCTCTCTCTGCCTCTTCCCGCCACATTTCCCCTGCAGCCTTGCGGGCCATGGGCTGAGGAATAAGGGCATGAGGCCACGGGTCCCTTTCTAATTTAACCCTGCCCGCAACAGGTTACTTGTCCCCCAAAGGCTACGCCCCTTCGCCCCCACCTCCCTATCCTGTGACCGCTGGGTACCCGGAGCCAGCGCTGCATCCTGGGCCCGGGCAGGCACCAGTGCCTGCCCAGGTACCTGCCCCTGCACCTGGCTTCGCTCTCTTCCCCTCGCCCGGCCCCGTGGCCCCGGTGTCTGCTGCCCCCTTCTTGCCACTGCCAGGGGTGCCTTCTGGCCTGGAATTCCTGGTGCAGGTGAGTGGAAGGAAGGAAGGGTGACGGGGAGGGGACCTGGGCTTGCAGGTGGACCAGCTGATGTCTGTGCTGCTCCTAACTCTCTTTCCAGATTGATCAGATCTTGATTCACCAGAAGGCTGAGCGAATGGAAAGTAAGTAGGAGGAGTAGGTTGGGCCTCATGACGGTGACAAGGATGGTGGGCGCTTGGGCAGGCTGTGTCTGAGTTTCAGTGTCACCCTTGGCAGCGTTCCTCGGCTGGGAGAACTGTAACCGGTACGAACTGCGCTCGGGGGCCGGGCAGCCCCTGGGTCAGGCGGCCGAGGAGAGCAACTGCTGCGCCCGTCTGTGCTGTGGTGCCCGCCGGCCGCTGCGTGTCCGCCTAGCGGACCCCGGGGACCGGGAGGTGCTGCGTTTGCTCCGCCCACTCCACTGTGGCTGCAGCTGCTGCCCCTGTGGCCTCCAGGAGGTGGGTGGGAGGGATGGGGTTGGGAAGAGGCTCTGGTGGGGGGCGAGCCTTGATGGGGCGGGACAATGAAGGGGCAGGCCCAGGATGAGGCATGGCTGGGTGGGAGTGGGCAGATGGGGATGGGAGGTTTAGTTGGGGGCCAAATAGGTAGAGTTGGGACCAGTGAGACCTTGGGCCAGGGTGCCCTGGCTGGGCAGTGACCCTGTCTGCTTCCCACTCCAGATGGAAGTACAAGCTCCACCAGGCACCACCATTGGCCATGTACTGCAGACCTGGCATCCCTTCCTCCCCAAGTTCTCCATCCAGGATGCCGATCGCCAGACAGTCCTGCGAGTGGTGGGGCCCTGCTGGACCTGTGGCTGTGGCACAGACACCAACTTTGAGGTATCAGGAGTATAGGGAGATTCCTGGGATCTTCATAAGCAAAATGGCAGTTTCCATGAGCCAGGATGGCCAACACTAAGGTCAAGATCCTGAGCTCATCAATCCAAATCCACAGTGACTCCTACCACATTTGCAATTTTCCTGCATTGGGAAATAAGGATGGCCCCATGGTCTTATAATAATATAGCAAAGAGGATTTCATCTTAAGGACCAGTGCTGATGGTTACATATAGCTCCAAGTTGGTGGTGGTAGGGAACTTAAGGCCAGACTGGATTTAGGGTAAAAAATGATTAAGTGTGCCGTGGGCTGGGCCCATGTGGCTGCTGTGCATAAGTTCGTGAGCCCAGGCCCTGGAATAAGTGCTAATTTAACGTGTTAACATCCCATGGCTTGTTCTGCCAACCTAGAAGTCCAAATGGCCCCTCCAACCTAATATCCAGGTGATATTCTTCTCACCATGCATTCCTATCACCAACCTGGAGCCTGGACATCCCAAGTGGTGAGAATTCCAGAGTGAGGCCTGGGAAACACCTTGGTTTGCAAAAGACAAAGGCACTCTACAGATCCTTGGGTCTTTAAGGGATAATTCCCTGTGCAGATAAGGGAAAAGCAACAGGTATAATCCAGTAGACTTTCCAACACTTCTAATGACGTGCCTTATGTAAGGTTACTTGTAAAAAATGAGTCACCTCAGTAGCCGGAGGGAGGTTCTGTGATGGGAACTGGTTGGAAAAGAGATAAGTGGGTGATCCCTGGATGAGAATTTGTAGACTGTGGGGTTCTCATAGCATCCCTTTTACGCAATTATGAATGGTCCATACTTGGGGTTGCACCCTTGGGACTGCAGGGCTAGCTAGGACAGGTCCTGTCCAGCCTAGGACTGGGCTGCAAGAAGTGTGCCAGAGCTGTAGGGCAGTGGGGAATAAGGATGGGAAGGACACAGAAGGAAATCACTCCAGTTCTATTCACCGGAGAATGAGCACAGCAAAAGGACCAGGAAGTCACTGTGAGTTACCACCCACATCAGCAGAGCCTGTTGCTACTGGGCTCAGAGAGGCCAGTGGAAATTGCGGTCCTCGAAGGTTATTTACTGCTTCCCCTCCCCCTAACAGATAGGCTTGGATCCCCTCTAGATCAGGCTTGCGTGCAGTGCTGCACAGGCCCCCCCACCCCTACTTTGCAGAGTAGGGAAAAGGCACTCCTTTGGGTAGACAAAGCCTCTGGGAGTGTGCTTGGCTGGTAGAAGTACAGCCAGGATTTCAGCAGACTTCCTTGCCCTCTTGGCTAGGGTACTTTGTGCAGGGCACAAACTGGACCCACTGTGGGTGGCAGGGACATTGGGAACCAAAGCAAACCTAGCAAACAGCCATACACTAAGGGGATTAGACTATATCATGCTTCCATTCCTCCCACCACTGATGTCCATTTATGTCATGCATGGCCTTTGAACAGCAACAGATCAGAGTCTGAATCCTGATTTCCGCTATAGACTCATAGCGTGACGTAGGGTGCCTGCTTCCCCAGCTGTTGCATTCTGTGATGGGAGCCAGCTGGGAAAGAGGTAACTGGGTGACCTCTAGATGGGAACATTCGCTGAGGGTGGGGCCTGCAGAATTCATACATGGCGACTGTGGGAGTGGGATTGGAGGCAGGTGAGATCGGTTACTTTCTCCCCATTTGGGTCCTTCCTCCCTCCCTTCTGACAGGTGAAGACAAAGGATGAATCCCGCAGTGTGGGCCGCATCAGCAAGCAGTGGGGGGGGCTGCTCCGAGAAGCCCTCACGGATGCAGATGACTTTGGCCTGCAGTTCCCACTGGACCTGGACGTGAGGGTGAAGGCTGTGCTGCTGGGAGCCACGTTCCTCATTGTGAGTTGGCTGCCCTCTCCCCTCCTGCTTCTCTGCTGTCACATGAAGCTTTGTGCGCTTCCTGGCCTCCTGCTAGGAGAAGGTTTGGGATAATGTTGTGGGGGGTTGAGGTTCCAGACTTGGGTTGTGAGAGCTGAGCCAGGCTGGCCCAGCAGATCTCCTGTTGACCGTGGCCTCCCCTCAGGACTACATGTTCTTCGAGAAGCGAGGAGGTGCTGGGCCCTCTGCCATCGCCAGTTAGAGGCCGCCTCGGTGTGAGGAGACCATCACCTCAACCAGAACTCAAGATGGTCACTTGCCCTGGCCTGGCCCCTCCTCAGAGGCAGCCCCTTTCCTCCATGTACACTGCAGGGGACAGACGGGGTGCCCATCCCTACCCTACTCCTTGGCCTCCTCCCCTGTGGTACCCACAGAAGAGTATGTATGACAGCCTGTCCCCTGCTACCTCCCACCACTGTCTCCTAGCAGTCCCTCAGCACACAGGCATATCGGCTTTCAAACTTCCCCTACCCACTCCCTCTCGCCCCCTTCTGGGGGTCTCTGCTCCAGAGAAGGCCTCTGGAACCCAGGGCTTGGGTTTTACGGTTTTGCGACAGGGCTGGGTGGGGAAGGGCAAGCGGCACCAAAGGTGGCAGACGTAGCCACCTGCATCAGCTTGGCCAATTAGCTCAGCCTCAGACTACGGCACTTTGAGGGGGTCCCTACCTCCCAACAGCTGCAGGAGCGGGGCTCCAGTGCCAATTTCCTCTTCCCCTTGGGCCCTGCCCACAGCTGGTGCTTGCTGCAGCTTCCTGTGCCTTATTTAACCACCCCTTCCTTCCCTTGCCCTAGGAAGGAGGCTGCATCTTTGTATATTATATTCATATAAACTTTGTAACTTTTTGGACATTGGAAGATGTATGTAATGGGGGAGGGTAGAAGAAAGACTTGGTGTGGGAAGAAACAAAGGGAAATGTGACAGCTGAATTTGGGCAGGGGCTGGCCTGCCTCATAATCCATGCTACCAGGATCAAATGTCCTTGAGTCCAAGAGAACAATTGTCATCCCCTACAATGGCCCTGGGCCATGTGTCCCAAGTCAGTATGGCTGCTTCCATCATCCAGGATGACATGCTCACAGAGTTCATGGTGGTTGCTGATGACAGTTCAGAGTGGCTGTTCCCATGGTCCAGTGCGGCCACTTCATCATTCTCTACAGCGAGGAGAAGCTTCCTCTGGATAGGATATATAGCAGCTCTTTCCTCTAAGTCCTCCTCTTGTTTGGGAGTGTGGTGGGCAGAGTGGATTAGATCCTTCTTGGCCTAGCAAAGGAGCTTGAGCCCTCAGAGGCCAGGGGGCAGGGTAGGCAGGAGACATTTGTCAGTGCCCGACCCAGGGCTCCTCCTCTACCGCCCATAGCAGGTGGGATTTCCCCAGGTGGGAAAGTCTGCGCCTGTCAGGACCTTGTTCTGGTTCTGCTTGGTCTCATGTGGCCAGGCCCTGAGGGGCCCAGGCTTTCCATGCTGGCATACATGCCCAGGGAAGCAGAGCTCAGTGCCGGGCTAGGACATAGCGGCTGGCAGCTGAGAGGTCCCACTGGTAATGCTCCAGGATGCGCCGGCAGTCAGCTCTGGACCGGCTACTAAGGTAGAAGAGCTGGTCTACCTGTGGGAGCAGGAGAGAGGGCAGCTGACCACTAGGTGTCAGGGGCAGGAGAGGAGGTAGCCCGAGAGAAGTGTCCGGCTTTACCTTGAGGTTCCGGATGGCGGACTCCACATCTCCCCCAGTGGCTCTTAGTGCTACCTGGCACTCCTGATGGGTGACTCCATGTACTCTGAGCTCCATCTGTGGGGGACAAAACTTTATTTAGGTTCCTGTCCCAGCCTGTGGCCCCTTCTGGACTACAGTGGCCACTGCAGTGAGACCTCACCTCTACAATCTTCCTCTGCAACTCAGGGTTGGGCAGGAGGGCTCCAGTCGGGACAGAGGCTTTAGTGGCTCCAGGCACTCCCATGGGGTGATTGTGTGGGGGTTCTCTTTTGGGCCAAGGAGGCTGCTCCTTAAGAGGCTGAGAAGAGCTGGAGGCAAAAGGCAGGCATGGAGGCAAGCCTGGGGGTCCCTGGGGCACAGCTCTGGCTTGTCGAAGTTCAGGGGGGCTTGAACCACCCCCTGTGGGACGAGTGCCCAGGGACAGAACTGACTCCAGACTCTTGGAAATGCCTGTACAGTTGAAAAAGAAACAACTTGAGAGGAGGCCCAGATGCTAGGTCCTGCCTTCTTCTTGCTCTTTGTCTTACCTGTGCTAAGCTGGATGGTTTTGCAAACATATGGAGATAAGCTAGCCAGCCCTGCCCTCAGGATGATTCATATATTAGGTGGGACAGTAAGACAGGCATGCAAATGGACACCAAGGCCTAGGCAGCTGAGGGCCCAAAAAACTGAGTGCTCAGGGTCCAGAGTGGCGAGGTTCTGTTCAGTAGGGAAGGCAGGGGGGCTTCCTGTCTCTTAAGATCTCACAGTATAGCTAGGATGCCAACAGACAGAATTTGGGGGAATGAAATCATACATGCAAAGGCATGGATTCGGGGCAGGGGGCACAAATGGAGGGCTGTTCTGGATCTCTTCAGAGATCCTGGAGTCCTTCCATGCCCACCTTTCATCCTGTGCAGAGGAGTGTTCCTTCTCTGGCCCCGTGCTGGGTGTAGATCCCGAAGCTTTTCCTTCTTTCTGTCCCTGTTGGGCAGTGATCAGTTCATCCTCAACACCACCCCTCTCCACCACACATACCAATGTTCCCTCTCAAAGAAACCCTCTGGGGCACCTAGAAGACCCAGGTGGAAGCTCTAGCTGGGAGGCAAGTCCAGGATCACCAGCTTCCACCCTGGTCCTGTCCCCAAGCTTCCCTTCCAGAGAAGTTGCTAGACTTGGTCCCCCCAGCCCAGCCCTATCCCCCACCCTTTCAGGTCCTCACCACTCTATGCTTCGTGGGGGTTGCTCTCCCTGGGCAGGGGAGCCTCTGTGCATTGGACAGGCAGCTGGCGAGCCCGCCAAGTCTGTCAGCGTCACTGCCGAGGCTGGGAAGCTGCCCACTTTGAAGGTGCGACCATTCTGGCCCTTCCAGATTGTGGAGTTGGGGCTGTGAGAAGAGGAGCTGATGAATGGGATGGGCCAAGGGGAAGTATGGAGTTTGGGCTGCAGCCCACAGTCAGCTCACCAGGCTGTGTGCCTTAGAGTCGCATCTGCCTGAGGGAAGCCTCTCCCTAATGCAAAAGCGCTCTATGGGCCAGCAGCAGCCCCAGCAGGGAGTCCAGGACTGTGCTGGAGCTCTGAGGGCCCAGTGGGGAGAGAAGGAGAAGAAGCAGAAGATCAGGGTTCAAGGAATTGGGAGAAGCAAAGAGGGGACCAGGAGTCAGGAAGGTTCAGAGTTTCCTCCTCCTGGGGCTGCTTGGGAGGTATGGGGCTGTCACCTGCCCTCGATGATGGTGATGGGATCACCGGGCTCCATCTTCAGGGCACCTGGCTCTGTGACATCCCTTACACAGCGTCCCTCAGAAGGCCAGGCCTATGGAGACAGGAGGAAAGGGTTGAGCTTTTGGCCTGAGTCAGAAAGGTAATATGGGAACATGGAAGAAAGATTCCCCTCTGTGCACCCACCAATCAAACCCACACCACGTATGTCCTCTGCTGGGCTCAGGGTGGGACTCTACTTGTCTGCCAGTTGTAATCTGGTCGGGGAGGTAGACCTGGATTCTATGCCAAGCTGTAGACTGCCCAGGGTTCAGGAGCAACAGAGAAGGGCCCTATCTCTACCTAGAGCTTCATAGCCACTGTCACCTACCTGGTCCTCTCATCCTCAGCATCATCCCTCTCATCCATTCTTGCACCACCCGAGAGTGACATAACGTGCAAAGCTGGTTTGTGACTCCCCTGCTCAATACCCTTCCATAGCTCCCAAATGCTCTCAGAGTAAAGACTAAACTTTAACAATAGAGTGTAGTGATTTAGGGAACAGCCCTGAAGTCAAATGGTTTAAATGCCAACTCCTCCACTTACTGTATGACTTTAGGCCAGCCACATAAACTGTCAGTGCTTCAAATGTCCCATCAGTAAAATGGAGATAATAATTACCTCACGGGATGGCTGAGAGGATGAAATGAGTGAATTCGCATAAGGATCCACATAAAGCAGGTAGAGTGATACCTTACACTGTAAGGTGTACCTGTTAGCTAGTGTTACCTGCCACGCCTTGGAAAGCCCTCCAGCACGCAGCCCCTGCTCACTCTGCGGCCCCATTTCTTCAATTTCCCCCTCCCACGCTGAACTCTTCCTCTGCCTGTCAAACACCCCCTGTGACCTACTGCTCTCCTCTGTGCCCCTTTTCTGGCCCAGAGACAGACCATAGTCTCCCAGCCTGCATCTAGGTAGCCCCAAGCTGCCTCCCCAGGGCTCTGAGCTCCCTGCAGTTGGGGACTGAATCTGTTTTGCTCAGAGCTGGGTCTCAGAGCCCAGCACTGGCATCTGGTATGTTAGTCTTGTGCATGGAACCCCAGGAGAGAGAATGGAGGAAAGAGACACTGTGTATCTGAAGAGATAGGGGTCCCCACCTCTTGGAGAAGCCCCTCCAGTTGAGAAAAGCTAGGCCGGTCAGCAGGGTGGAGGGCCCAGCAGCGCAAGGCGAGCGCGTAGAGGGCCCTGGAGCACAGGGGAGGCCTAGGCAGCCGGGCTCGGTCCTTCTCCAGCTTCTGCAAGATGAGGTACGGCGGGACCCCGGCCCAGGGCTCCTCGCCCCTGGAAAACATCTCCCACAGCGTCACCCCAAACATCCACACGTCTGAGGCAGATGAGAAGGCTCCCTGGCGCAGGCTCTCTGGGGCGCACCTGCGGAAGGAAGCGGAGCTGAAGGGGGCTGCACATGTGCCCTGGGAGCTCATCTTCCACTGAACGTCCCTCCACCCCACCCCGTGTTCCCAAAGTCTTCAGAAGTCCTCCTTTCCAAGGGTGACAACCCCTCTTGTCCCAGCCTCCCTCAGAAGACCAGCCCTTGAGCCGCCCAGCTGCTGCCCTCCAGATCCACCCTGCTGGAGCGCCCCGCCCTCACCAGGCGTAGGGGATGGGGCGGGGCCCGCCCATGACGTAACGGCCCCGGGCACCGCCCAGCGGCCGCACCAGCCCGAAGTCCGCCACTTTGATGGTGCGTGGCGAAGCCAGCAGTAGGTTGCGTGTCGCGAGGTCTCGGTGCACTAACCCGCGGGCCCCCAAGTACGACATAGCCCCCGCCAACTGCCGCAGGAAGAGGCAGAGCAGGGCGACGGGCAGCGGGGGTGTCGGGGCCGGGGCCGTCAGGCGCGCGTGCAGGGAGCCTAGTGGCGCCAGCTCCATCACCTGTAGGAGCACAGCGCCTAGTGAGCTGCGGTCTGCCCCGTGGGACTCTGGCCACCCACCCTCCTGCCGCACACCAGCCCCGGGGCTGTGCGGGGAACCAGCGCGCGGATCTGCTCACCATCTGCAGAGGCTGGCCCAGAACAAGGCCGTGCAGACGCAGTACATGTGGGTGTTCCAGGTTCATCATGACCGACACCTCTCGAAGAAAGTCCCCCAGCTCTGTGCCCATGGGACCTTCGGGACCTACCCGGAGGGACTTGACAGCCACTGGGACCTGGAGGCGGGGGAGCACCATCAGGCACACTGGGGAACCACCACGCCAAGGCCAGAGCAGAGAGGGCTTGAGGAACAGAGGGGGCAGCTGGGCCAGGAACCCAGGATGAGGTAGGGTCCCTGGACACTCACAGTCTGGCCACTGGGCAGCGTCCACAGCCCTCGGTGCACCACGCCGAAGCAGCCCGAGCCCAGCAGCTCTCCCCTGCATACAGCACCCTCTGGGATCAGACACTTAAGTCCACTCTCTGGCTCAGGGAGGCACGGTGGTCTGTCCGAGGGTGGGGTGGGCTCCTTCTGCTCTGGGGCAAAACCTCCAAGGATCTGAAAGGGTGGGAAATCAGCTGTGCAGAACCCTGCATCCCCCTCCAGCCACCTGGCCCACCTCATTCCTGGGCTTAAGCTGCCCTCCAATCCCCAACAACACATACCTTGTAGACCCAGTTCTTAGGCTTGAGTCCTGAACGGTGCCTCTTCAGAGCTTCAGCCAGTCTGCGCTGGGCTGGGGAGGGCAGGGCAGAAGGGCAGAGAGAGGTTTACAGGCAAGAAAAGGGGTGGGGAGTGGGAGGACAGGCAACTGATAGGCTGGGGAAATAGAGACCAGGGTCTTGAGGCAGGGGTCCCTCACCAGGCCGGCCCATGCCAATGCCGTCCAGGTCCTCAGGCCTTACAAAGTCGAAATGTTCTGGCCGAGTGACGTTAAGCTCCTCAAGGATGGGCCGGTAAAACTGGGCCAGCTGGAGGTCTCGGAGCAGCCGCAGTAGCCATAGGGAGCCTGCCTCAGGGACCATGTCTGGAGAAGGAATCCCTAAAGACATGGCATTCCCCTTCAGATGTATAGCCGAGGGTAGGCACCTGAGACACTCAGGCACCAGAGACAGGGTCTCCAGCTCCACCCACAAGCCATCAGAGACACTCAGGTACAGAGGGAGGGACACAGCAGACAGCCAGGAACCCTGCCATTCACACACATAAACCCCAGGTAGAATGGTCCCTGGGCCAAGGCCTCCACATACGCTACTCCTCACCACTGAGTAACCTGCCCTCCTCACACCTGAGGTTTTAGTACACTGCCTGCTCATACTAGACCCCAGGTGTGATGCCCTCTTCAATCCTGAGATATTATGGCACACTGCCTCTGTGCCCCAGGACACTAGATACACAACCCTTTTAGACCTGAGCTACACTGTTGTGCATACTCCTGAGACACCTCTCCTCCTCAAACATGAGACGTTTTTGCCTACCACACACACAGGTAAGGGCCCAGATGTGCTAACCACTCCATACCTCAGACAAATAGGTAGACACAGGCACACACACATGCTGCTACCTATGCACATACTGAGACCCTCGGATGTGCTGCAAAACATGCTCTCTCAAAGCTGAGACATCCCAGGATGGGGCTGCAAAATGCCCAGGCTGACTGCCACACGCCTCTCACATCTGTGTACTTGAGACACTGTAGTTCACTGCCTCCAAACACCAAAGATACCCCCCCACACAAGACACCAAGGTACAGTGTCCACACATACCTTTGTTATATGGGCATACTGTCCCTCAACCCAGGCACAGACACCCAGCGTCATTGCCTCTTATACACTTGAGGCAGCAACATTTGAAATCAAATTGGGCATTTGGGATGGGCCGCTAAGCTTAGGTCCTGCCTAGAGAGCCACCTAGACTACCAGGTGCACAGTCCCGTCCACACCCACCCCTCAGCTCCAGGTATAGATCCCTGCGGGCAGCCTGAGTCACTCAGTCTAACTTGGCTTCAAGGCAACTCCACCAACCTTTGTTAAATAAGCCTCTAGGAACTGCGGGTACTGGCCGCCTGCACAAACACTCTCTCACACACACCTGGCCCCCCGCCTTAAGTGGAGGCCCCGACGCGGGGCCCAGTTGGAAACGCGGAGATGAGAGGTGGGCTGGGAAGTGGGCGCCAGCAGGGGGCGGGGAGGAGAAGGCCCAGGACGCTGGGAGATCCGGCGCCGCACGTAAGGTGGGGAGGGGAAAGCGCGCAGGAGGGAGACAGGAGGAAACGCGGCCACGGAAGGCAAGGACCCGGGCAGAGGACCGGAGGCCCGGCATCCTGCGGATGCACCTCAAGCGACCGCTGCTCACCTGCCCGCCCCAGCCCAGGGCGTCCTGCTTGGTTCCGACCCTCACTTGGCGAAGGCGGAAGCGGCGGCTGCGGAGCCGCCCAGGTTGCGCGGACTAAATCCCGAGAAGGGCGGGACAGGAGTAAATTCCGGGGAGGGCGGGGACCTGGCGGCTGGCCAGGGGCTGGCAAGGGCCGCGCCCCCAATTCCCTGGTAAGACTCTGTGAGGGTCGCAAAGGCGACTGGCGGCCCCTTTCTCCTCTAGGCCTGATCGACCCCCAGAGCACAAGCAGCCTACCTTCCCCTGTCCTTTGCTCGCCTTCCTTCACACCGTCTTTCCAGCCTTCTCCGAAGAACTTTCCACCGCTTCCCCGGCTTCGCTCCTCCGTGTCCTGTCCCCCACGCCCTCTCTCCCCAAATCCTTCACCTCTCTCAACCAGGACCCCACCCCTTAAATAAATAAGCACCTGCTGGAGATAGCTTGCCCAGGCAGTGGGAATAGAAGGCTAAACAGGACACAGTCCCTGCCCTCGAGTAGGGGAGAGAGCTTCCTAGAATTCCCTAATTAATGAAGGAAAGCCAGGCAAGCCCGGTACGTTGGCATGGGTCCAGGGCAGAGAGATGTTGCTGTTGGTACAGGAAGTCAGCCTCCAGCCGAGACAGACCCTACGTTGACCACGGGCAGCACTCCATGCCCCAGGGCACCCTCCCCATCACTGACACTTCTGGCCTCATTCCAGTATAACACTCTGCCTCCCAGTGAGCCTCTGCTGACCCAGGACCCTGCTCACTGCTACCTGGCCCGTGGCCACAGGGACACAGTCCAGGGCCTTGAAGAAGGCCCTGGGGAGGATCATTCCCTCGCCCTTTTCCTCAGGGGTCCCAGAGAGGAAGCTGCCAGTCTGAGGACATCTGGTCTGCCTCCTGTCCCAGGGGTGGATGTATGAACATAGCAGTTGCTGTCCCAGTGCTCTCTTGGAGAGAAAAGCCCTCCTCATCTTGGTAAACACATGGGATATTCCAGCACTGATAGGAAAATCTTGGTAATGCGGTTCTTCATGTATTGTTTTCTTGCTAATTCTCTTGCCCTCCAACCATGCCAGCTCATCATACTGTAATTACTCTCTCCACGTGGTTATCTCTGATACAGATGCTGTAGCTCCACAGGAGAGGGACTAGGTCTGCCTTGCTGATCCCTGCATTCTGAGTACCTAGGACAGTGTAGGTATATAATAGGCACAATGTATGCTGGTTGTAAAGATGATCTGGCTTTACTCCCTGCTTTTAAGGTATCATTGGTGTTTTGTAGTTTTATTACAATGTGTCTAGATGTTGATTCCTTTCTATTTATTCTGCTTAATATGTTGTATTTCCCGTATGTGTGAATTCATGTGATTCATCACTTTTGGAAAATTCTCAGCCAGTATCTCTCCCAAATACTCCTTTTCCCCATCCTTTGTGCTCTCTCCTTTGCTGACTCTGATTAGAAGTATGCCAGACCTTTCCATTCTGTCCTCCATGTCTTTTAACCTGTCTTCATATTTTTCATTCTTTGCATCTTTTTTTTTTTTTTTTTTTGAGACAGAGTCTTACTCTGTTGCCCGGCCTAGAGTGCCATGGCGTCAGTCTAGCTCACAGCAACCTCCAACTCCTGGGCTCAGGCAATCCTCCTGCTTCAGCCTCCTGAGTAGCTGGGGCTACAGGCTTGCGCCACCATGTCTGGCTAATTTTTCTATATATTTTTGTTGTCTAGATAATTTCTTTCTATTTTTTTAGTAGAGACAGGGTCTCGTTCTTGCTCAGGCTGGTCTCGAACCCCTGAGCTAAACGATCCGTCCACTTCGGCCTCCCAGAGTGCTAGGATTACAGGTGTGAGCCAACGTGCTGGGCCCATTCTTTGTGTCTTGGTGATACAATTCAGGTAATCTCTTCGGATCTAGCTTCCAGTTCACCAATTCTCTCTTAGGTTATGTCTGATGTGCTGTTTAATCCATATACTGAGGGGTTTTTGTTGTTGTTATATTCATATGAACATTCTACTTTCATTACAGTGCATTATTGAGGTATAATCTACATTCCATAATATGTACACATTTAACAGTACAGCTTGATAAACTTAAACAAAGGTACACATCCATTAAGGTAGATAAGGATCCAGAATTTCTATGATCCCAGGAAGCTCCACTGGGCCCATTTTTAGTCAATCCCATCATTCATAGGCGACTACTATTCTGATTTCTAAAAGCCATATATCATTTTTGTCTGCTTTTGACCTTCTTATATATGGAGTCTCACTGTTTCAATTTGTTTTTAGCTTATTTCACTCAGCATAAGATTTTTTGAGATTTATCCATGATGGATTAGTAGTTATTTTTTATTGCAGGGTAGTATTCTATTATAGAAATATATTACTTTTTTTTCTTTCTTGAGACAGGGTCTCACTCTGTCACCCAGGCTAGAGTACAGTGGCATCATCATAGCTCACTGCAACCTCAAACTCCTGGGCTCAAGTGATCCTCTTGCCTCAGCCTCCCGAGTAGCTGGGACTACAGGTGTGTACTACAATGCCCAGCTAATTTTTCTATTTTTTATAAAGACTGGCTCTCCTGGAAGGCCAAGACAGGAGGACTGCTTGAGCTTAGGAGTTCAAGACCAGCCCGAGCAAGACTGAGACCCTGTCTCTACTAAAAATAGAAAAATTAGTCGAGCGTCATGGCCTGTGCCTGTAGTCCCAGCTACTTGGGAGGCTGAGGCAGGAGAATAACTTGAGCCCAGGAGTTTGAGGCTGCAGTGAGCTACGATGACTCCACTGTACTGTACTCTATCCAGGGTGACGGAGTGAAACTCTGTCTCAAAAAAAAAAGAAAATCGAAGTCCTCTCTTCACTCTCCCCAATTAAAAAAAAAAAAGACTGGATCTTGCTCTTGTTCAGGCTGATCTTGAACTCCTGGCCTCAAGCAATCCTCCCACCTCAGCCTCCCCAAACACTAGTATTACAGGATGTGAGCCACCATGCCTGGCCCTCTGGTTACTTTTTATAGTCTCTTGTTGCTTTCTAATTTTTTTATTCCACATTTTCTTTAATATTTTATTCCTATTTTCGTTTTTTAGATTCCAAGTTTTACTATCCTTATAGATATAAATTTGTGGTTGTTTCTGCTGACACTTACTCATGATGAATTATTTCCTTGTGTGACTATGATTGTGATTATGTTTTATTGACCTTGATCTGCAGGAATCCCAAGTGCCTAAATTTGAGATGTTTTACTCCAGAGAGTAAGTTCATTTGCTTCTGCCAGGAGCCAGAGATGGGAACCAACCTAAGACAGCTCTAGCATCCTTCAGGAGTACCAGATTAGTGCAGGAATCTGAATTCAGCTTCCTCCTCTTGCAGTGGGCTCACAAATTAGAATGCAATACCAGTACTGTCAGAAGCAGGTTCTCAATGCATGTGCTATTGAATGAATGAGTCAATGAATGAATGAATGAGTGAATGCAATAGCTCCCATATAAGGGAGGATTAATAGAGAGGGCCTTAGGAATGCAAAGAAATGAGTGAATGTTCTCACTGGACTGGATGAAACCCTGAAGGAAGACTTCATGAGAGTGGTAGCATTTGATCTGAGCCCCAAAGGACAAGTTGGATGTTGATAAGATGTTCTAGGCTGGAGGGATGGAGCAAGCAATGTCCAGGTTCTTGGTGGGAAACACAATGGTTCTATGAGTTCCTCAGAAAAGAGCATGGGAAACCTGATTTTCCTCTGAACACCTAGTGTCCTTACAGATCTGGGTGAACTAGAGGTTGTCTGGGAGTTGAATGAACACATGAGGTAGGGACATAGGGAGATGTGAAGGCAGCTGTAGCCAGAGAGGCAGAAGCCAGAGCAGGCTTCCATTCATCCCTCTAGCAAACTTCCACGGAGCTTCTACTCTCAGCCAGGTTCTGGCGACCCAGGTGAACAAGCAGACACAATCCCTTCCCTGGTGGAGCTTCATTCTACAGGATGTGCAGAACACAGCAGGGAGCTTGGCCCTTACCTGAGGGCTCTGGGAAGTGATCTTAGGCAGTGGAGTGACAGAATCAGCTTGTAGTAGTAAGAGTTTGGGAAAGGGGGAAAGAGAAGATGCAGGCAGCACAGTGAAGAGGCGCTTACAGTTCTTTCACGAGAGAGAGGCTGGCCCTGCCCAGGCCTTGCTTATGGAATGGTAAAAGGAAAAAAAAAGGTTTTTCTGTACTCTTACGTCCTACTTCTGACACCAAATGTGTGGGGTTTTTCCTCCCATGCCAAGCAATTCTCCACCTCTCTGCAGACACCAAATGAATGTCCTACAATTCAATTTGATTGTAACATTAACTACCCAGAGTTAGTGCAGACCACAGGTTAAAGGTTCAGTCCCACAAACTGTCCCCCACTTTAGATGGTAATTGCAAGTCTGGGCTCCAGTTCATCTTACTGACGAGCTACAACTCAGTGGTTCCCATGATCCCTACCTCGGGTTCAATAATTTGCTAGAATGACTCACAAAACTCAGGGAAACATTTACTTACATTTACCAGTTTGTTAGAAAGGATATTGTTAGTATAAAGGATACAGATGAGCAGCCGAATGAAAGAGGTGCACAAGGCAAGGTATCCAGGAGGCGTGTGGAGCTTCCGCGTCCTCTCTGGGTGGTGACATCCAGCACCTCCACGTGTTCACCAACCTGGCAGCTCTCTGAGCTGCATTGTTTAGCGTTTTTATGGTGGTTGCATTATGGAGGCATGACTGATTAAATCATTGGCCTTTGGTGATTGAACTCAATCTCTAGCTTCTCTCCTCTCCCTGGAGGTTGGGGAGTGGGGTTGAAAGTTCCAAGCCTCTGATCACATGGTTGGTTCCTCTGGCAACCAGCCCCCATCCTCCAGGAGTCACCTCATTAGCATAAACTCAGGTATGGTTGAAGCGGGCTTATTATGAATAACAGCAGATGCTCCTGGCACTGCTGTCACTCAGGAAATTCCAAGGGTGTTAGGAGCTCTGTGCTAGGAACTGGGAAGAAGACCAAATATATATTTCTCATTATATCACAACATCACAGATGGAGGGGAGGCTGAGGAGATGGGCACTAAGGATTGGACACCTGGCCTCAGTCCTCTGCACTCTACACTGGGTCTCTACATCTTGCCCCAGCAGGAAACCAGAGGCAAAGGCTCAGCCCCACTTTTGTTTTTGGCTTGGGAAAAAAAGCTAGAGAATTAGAAGCCTTTTTATCCCTCCCCCTCTCCCTAGTTTCTTACTTTTGGAATAAAAAAAATGCCCTTAAAGGAGAGTGGGATATGGGGGAGCACAGCCTGACCATCCTAACCACCCTTAGGGAGCACCTCCTCCAGGCTGGGATGGTGCATCCTGTTAACACTTAAACCTGGAGGCCCAGATTGGGCACTGCCCCCTCCCCTTCCCTGCCTGTAGGCTCTGTGTCCCAGAAGGATGAGCGCATTCATAGCAGCAGGGCCAAGCCTTACCCCACAGGGCAGAGAGCTAGGAAGATAAGCAGAGAGGGCACCTGGCTGCCACCCCGCCACCCACAGCCTTGGACTGGGGTGAGATGGTGGAGCGGTGCCAGTTGAGTGAGGCCCATCCCTGTGCAGAAGCTTCTTGACTCCTTTCAGAAAGCACATTAGTGCCTCCCTGGCTTCTTCTCTGCTCTGATCCTGCACTCACTGAGCTCCCTCTCCCCCTCCCCCTCTGCCATATCAGCCTCTCAGTAGGGGCAAGTGCCTCAGCCTTCTAGCTTGCTCTCCTCTGAGGCTTTGCATCGCTGTTCCCTCTGCCTGAAAAAGTCTTCCCAACCTGGCCTACTCTTATCCCACCTTGCTAATGCAAGAAGCCTATGCCTAACTGGTCAGCGCTCTTCCTCTGCACCCCAGGAGCCCCGTGCTTTCCTGTCATTGCACTCATCCCTCTGGTAGAATTTGCCAGTAACTCATCTCTGTCTCCCCTGCTAGACTCAAAGCTTCAGACAAATAAGGACTTCATCTTGCCTGGGCATTACTCTGTCTCCCATGTGCAGTCTAGTGCCTGACTCATGTGATAAGTGCTCAGTGACCTTTGTTGAACAAATGGATGAGAAAGAGAGTCATCTGGATTGGGTGAAGCAAAGGACAGTTTTGAAATCAAGAGCTCCTTTGCTGGAAGTGATGGGAATGGGAGTTTCCAAACCTCGCTGATGAGCGTTCTTCTTGTGAACTCATCCTTGCCACTCCCAGTTTGGTACTCCCTGGCCACACGTGGTTGGCTCTTCCCAGACCCTTGGGTAAAACCCTCCTGTTCTGTCACCCCTCTTCCATCTCCCAGGACCCTGAGCTCCCATCCTTTCCCAATTTGCACATGCCTCACTGGTTCTTAGAGTCATCAGCCCACCCCTTTGTACGTATCCTGCTGTTTTGCTTCCCAAGTGTTCTCGCTCTTGTAGCCACCACACTCCTTAGGGCTCACGGTGGATCTGAGGGCTTTCTCAGCACAGTAGCTTAGCCCTCAGCTCCGGAGTTCAAATTCCAGCTTTACCACTTAAAAAGACTATGAATCTGAATATGTTACTTCACGTTTCTGTACCTCTGTTTCTTCATCTTCAAGGTAAGCCTACTAGGAGTATCTACCTTACCTTATGGGATTGTTGGAGAATTACCTGTGTGTGTGTGGTAGCAGCCTCCAAAGTGGCTGCCCATGAAATTCCCCTCCTGTTGTCCGTACTGCTGTGTAGACCCTTCCCACGGTGACTAGGGCTCATGTGTTTAATCAATGGGATAGTGCACAAAGGGTGGTGTGTGATTTCTGAGGTAGGCCACAAAAGACAGTGTGGCTTCTGCCTTGCTCTCTTGGATCAATCCCTCTGGGGGAAGCCAACCACCATGTCACAAAGACACTTAAGCAGCTGTATAGAGAGCTCCACATGTCAAGGAACGGAGGCCTCTTGCCAACAGCCAACACCAACTTGCCAGGCATGCAAGGGAGCCATCTTTCTTGGAAGCTGGTCCTCAGCCCCAGTCAAACTGTAGATTTCTGCAGCTCTGACTGACATCTTGAATACAACCTTGTGAGAGACCCTGAGCCAAAACCACCCAGCAAAGCTGCTTCTGAACTTCTGATCCACAGAAACTGTGACATAATGCTTATTGCTTTAGGCCCTTGAGTTTTAGAGAAATTTGTTACATAGCTATAGATCACACAGTGCATAAAATGTTTAGAATGGCGTCTGACACTTTGTCTTCGTCTGTGTTAGCCATCATTAACTCCACTGGACAGGTAGGAGGACTGGGGCTCAGTCTGGTGAAGCACACAGCTAGGAAGAGACAGGGCCAGCCATGTCACAAACCCTGGACATTTTATGCCAAGTCCTAGGCTCCTTTCTTTGCCTCACTGTTCAGTTATCTGCTGTTGAGGAATACAAGCGACCATGTTAGTTAGTATGCCCCTGGTCTCCCAGGAATCAGGAGTCAGGAATTCCAACAGGATGCTGTGGGGATGTTTTATTTCCGCTCCACAATGTATGGGGTCCTAGTTGGAAAAATGAAAGTCTGGGGGTGACTGGGCAGCTGAGGGCTGTTCTATCACTCATATGTCTGGCAGGAGATGCTCGCTTTTGGCTGGGACCCACCCATGTGGATTCTTCCTGAAGTCCGGGCCTCCTCGTAGATGGTGACTGGGTTCCAGAGCAAGCGTTCCAAGAAACACAAAGTGGAAGGTGCCAATTCCTTAAGGGCTGGGCCCAGAAAGTGGCGCAGTGTCACTTCTGCCATGTTCTATTGGTCAGTCAGTCACAGAGCCCAGATTCAAGAGGAGGATACATAGACGCTACGTCTCTGTGGGAGACATGTCAAAGAATTTGGGGGCCATTTAAAAAATTGCCACACACACAGCAGCCTCCCTTGTTTGCCAAGGGGCTTAGAAAAACCAGGCCAGCCCTGGTAGGATACGCTCCAATGGGTTGTCCTTATGTTCACGGAAAGAAACACTAACTCTGCCAGCCTCTTGTCCCACATGCTTGCGAAGACCTTATTAGGGCAGTGTATATCACAAGATTCAGAGAAGGGGCTAGAGTTGTCACAGACACATCCTGGTGTCTTCCATGTGCCAAGCACTCTGGAAACAAGGGTAATAAACCCTTAAGCAATGGTTTTATAGGGTGGTACGTTTTCTAGAGGGAAGATGGGTAAAGCACCACCAGACTGGGCGTGGTGGCTCACGCCTGTAATCCTAGCACTCTGGGAGGCCAAGGTGGTTGGATTGCTTGAGGTCAGGAGTTCAAGACCAGCCTGAGCAAGAGCGAGAGCCCATCTCTACAAAATGTAGGAAAATTAGCCAAGCACAGTGGCACATGCCTATGGTCCCAGCCACTCAGGAGGCTGAGGCAGGAGGATCACTTGAGCCCAGGAATGTGACGTTGTAGTGAACTATGACTGTGCCACTGTACCCCAGCCTGGGTGACAGAGTGAGACCCTGTCCCTAAAAAAAAAAAAAAAAAAGGAAATAAACACTACCACCTTGATGTAACAAGTGCCACAGTTGAGCGATGTCTTGAAAAAGGACATTCTACTCTGCTCCAGGGGCTCAGAGAAGGATTCTCAGAAAAGGTCATGTCTGAGCCAAAGGAGAAGGGCCTCCCGGGTGTAGGGACAAGCCTGGGCAAAGGCACGGAGACATAAGAAGACAGGAAATGTTTGAGCAACTACAAATTGGCTGTGGAGGTTGTGTTGGGGTTGGCAGTGTTGAAGCGATAAAGTTTCAGGGACACGTAGGGGGCCAGATTCCAAGAAGTGTTACAAAGGCAGATCACTTGGTTACTGATGAGAAGTGGGCATGTGGGCATTAGAGGAAGAGAGGAAGGAAGAGGATGTCCAGGACACAGTTGGTGCTGCCATTAAGCCTAGGAGAGGTTACAAGAGTGGGGTAGAGTCGGGGAGGAAGGTGAGTTTGGACACGCAGAGTCGGAGATGCCTGTAGGGCATCCAAGTGGACATGCCAGTTACATCTGTATTTGGACAGTTCTGATCTGAGAAGCAAATAAGACAGGTGGCAGCTGCTGATGGAGAGCCTTGAATGTCAGGGTAAATAGAGGCCAGATCTATATTCTGCAGGCACAGAGGAGCTAGGGACGGTCTTTATGAAGACCGGGATGGCTAATAATGAGTACCCATAGAGCACAGTCCCAAGCATTTTTTTTTTTTTGAGACAGTCTCACTCTCTTGCCTGGGCTAGAGTGCCGTGGTGTCAGCCTA
>CAUYSK010128065.1:0-20316 GCA_963575035.1 Avahi laniger
GTATGAAGATTTCTCAAAGAACTAAAAGTAAACCTACCATTCGATCCAGCAACCCCGCTACTGGGTAGGTACTCAAAGGCAAAGAGGTCATTTTATCAAAAAAGCACCTACACTTAAATGATCATTGCCACACAATTCACAATTGCAAAGATGTGGAATCAATCCAAGTATTCATCAATTCATGAGTGAATTAACAAAATGTATATGTATACCACGGAGTACTACTAAGCCATAAAGAGGATGAATTTTAGAACAATTTGGGTGGACCCGGAGACTATTATCCTGAGTGAACTATCCCAAAAATGGAAAAACAAACACCTCACGTGCTCACTATTACACTGGAACTAACCAATGAGCACACATGTGCACAGACGGAAGTAAAACAGTGAAAATCAAGCAGCAGTGGGGGAGTGAAGAGGAGGATAAAAAACCTAATGGTTACAATGAACACTATTTGGGTGATGGGCACATTTACAGCCATGACTCAAGCATTACAAAAGTGATCCAAGTAACCAAAAACATTTGTACACCCTTAATAATTTGAAATAAAAAAATAAATAATAAACTCCCCTTACATTATTCTAATTTGAGTGTTCCGTTTTCTGCTGTTATTAATATAGAGAAAATGTCAGCAAATTTCTCCTCCCCTTATAAGAACTCCCGGCTCTTAAATCCTCTTTTCCCCTTATATTAGTTTTGTCACTGGGTCATTTGTCATTTCTCCTATCCAGGGCAGATCATATCTAATTTCAGAGATAAACAAAGCAAAACAAAACAAAGCAAACAAATAACAAAATGAGCTCTGCCAGCAAACATCTCCTTGAGACATATCATTTGGCTCACTGAGTAGTATTTCTTTAGTATTTTTTCTTCCTCCCCGTTGTTTCTGCTTTAATGAGGCTATGAGAGGGAACCAGATTAGCAATGAGAAGAAAGAGAACAAGGTAAATACAGAGTAAACAAGGTAAGTGCTAGAAATGTAATTCTACCATAATAAATTTAGCTTATACTTCATTGGTGAGGATTTCTATGCTGAGGGAACTCAAACTTGGGGCAAGGGAGGAGAGAAAGCGGAGCGCATGCGAGAAGACAAATAAATTCTAAGAATGCAACAGGAGAGGGTAACCCCTCTCCACATTTGAAATGAGAAAATAAGGGCTTATTTAACTTTAATCAAACAATTAATCATTGAATTCATTTTGAGATAAAACTGAAGAATAATTACAATAATCTTTTAAAATAATTTATAACATATCTATTTGAATTTACTTTCCATAAGACATTATTGTATAAAGTGGGGAACATTATGCCATTGAAATGCCGAATGATAAATGTTTATAAGGAAAGAAAGATTTTAAATTCTATTAAAGCTACACACAGACAGACACACAGGAAGATAATGCAATTTAATGTCAGGCTATTTACTCATTGTGCCTAAGTCATTAGTGCCTATTAGTAAATAAAAATATATACGCATTTCATGTACATGCTAGAATTTCTCCTCTGGAATGGATCTCTTTGCAGAGAATGAAACTTATTCAAAACTTTTTTGTGTGTAAGTTACAGTAATCATATTTTATCATAAACATAGAAACAGGCTCTTGTGAAACTCTAATACAGAGATGACAGTTGGGCAAACCAGTACTTCAGGACAGAAAAAAGCTTAATACCTTTTTTTTATTATTCTTATTAAAACAGTTAACGCTTATTATAAAACAGTCATATAGTAAAGTGTGTTGAATTCAATATGGCACATTTGTTGCAACTCCTCCCATTAAGAAACAGAGACTATTTCCTCATTCTTTGAATCTGGCTTTATTATTTGCTTTGACCAATAAAATACAGCAGAAGTGACACTGGGTGAGACCACCAAGCCTTGGCCTCAAGAGAGCTTGTGGTTTTTATTTTTTGTCCTTTTGGATCACTGCTGCTCTGTGAACAAACTTAGATAGAGACTATGGGGAGAGTAGCCATCTCAGCCATGCCCATACATGCCACAGACATGTAAGTGAAACTATTCGGAACTGGCCGGTGCCTAACTAACCCAACAACTGTATGTAGACACAGGAGTGAACCTAGACATCACACAGAACAAAGACAAGACATTCAAATTGAACATTGCCCAAATTGTCAATTATACAAAGTTGTAAACAAATAAATGGTTGTTGTTTGAAGCTTTGGTATGCTTTGTTATACAGTAATAGATGACTAATACATATAGAATAGCATAAAACATTAGGCAAATTTCTCCCTACCCAGATTCTCCTAACTTCATTTGCCAGGAATTATGCAATATCATGATTAACATTGTTTTCTTATCCTTCTATCCTTTATGTACCTTGGGTGAATACATACATAGATAGAAAGATGGATAAATAGGTAGGTAGAGGAAGAAAGAAAAGAAGAAAGGAAGTAGGAAGGAAGAAAGGAAGGAAGAAGGGAGGGAAAGAAGGAAAGGGGAGGGAGAGAGATATCACAACTGGTATACTATAACACAGCCTTATAGCTTTCACTTTAACTAAAAATACATCTTAGAGAATGTTTCCATACCAATACATAAAAGCATTCCTCATTCCTTTCAACAACTGTTTAATACTAGCATTGCTTTTATTATCGTTATTAGTATTTTTTCATTTTTCAGATATGTGGTCTTGCTCTGTCTCCCAGGCTGGAGGGCAGGGATTCAATCATAGCTCACTGCAGCCTTCGACTCCTGGGCTCAAGTGATTCTCTTTCCTCAGTCTCCTGAATAGCTAGGACTACAAGTGCACACCACCACGTCTAGCCTAATATTAGTATTGTTATACAACACTTTAACATTTCATTATTGGTGGACAATGGAGTAGAAGACATTTTCCCCAGCACAAATGTTACTGTGATTAATTTTATCATGGGCTTTTTATATTTAAATTTATGCAGGAATGTGTGAAAAATAAAGGGCGGGGGGGCTATAATTGTAAATGCTAGTTAGAAGATATTTACCTTTTTAACTTTTGACAGCAAGTTCGAAATGGCAATGCTAGCAACTGGTATCCATTTAGGGGATTTTTTTTTTCCTGAATTTTGAGGCTGGTTTGCCTGCTGTTGACCAACTTATATGGAGATGCACTTGTTTGTTTCCATCACGTTTATATTTCAAACCATGCTGATTATCGTGGTGATGTTGCCTTTCTTTGATGCTTGAGCACAATCTCAACTTTCAATGGTTTGTACGTTCACTTTTCCTGTATTTGGAAGAACTAGTTTATTCAGCGCACATGATCTATTTAAAACTGCATTTAGAGCAAATGCAATTCCCCTAAGTGCATATAGTGAAATCTGCTGATGGCCAGGAAAAAGTTTAGTGCTCTGCCAAATCCATTCAGCTTGAAGTCAGTCAGCCTGTAGTCATTTTCAATGAGTTCTAATGAGATAGTATGTTATGGAAAAATGATAAGAAAGGATGTGGAGATTTGTAGGAATGTCTGGGTAAGATAAATAAATAAAGTTCATGATTAGCAGAGAACTATGAAACTTGAAACAAATAAAAACCTTAAACTTTTCAGAAGAAAAAAAGATCCAAGCTATTCACATATATACTGAAATTTAGCACATAAAAAAGAAAAACACAGTAAACTTTCTGAGATTTAAACTGCAGGTGTGTGGTTCTTGCTGCTTTCCTTCCAGATGTGTTATCCATCAAAGAGCGACCCTATTAATTCTGGTGGATAAGTCAACTCTATGAAACAGAGAGTAGTCATTTCCTTAGTTATACAGGGATGTCTGGTAGTCAGGCTTAATGCAGAGCTTTGAGGTCTGCCAGTGGCCGAATTGAAATGTTCCTCACCAGGCAAACTAGGCCTCACATGCTTCATGAACTCACCAGATCATAAGCCTCAGAAGGCAGCTGCAAAGGAGAGATTTTCTCCTTCTGGCTGCAGATGTTCAACCTCTTCCTTGCACCTCCCTTGCCTCCTGCAGCTACAGAAGAGGCTCAGCATAATTCTTGTTCAGGTAGGTTTTGTGGGCTACCTGCAGCTGGAGAGCAATACCACCATCTAGTTAAGCTTATATTACTGGTTCACAAATCCAGTTCCAACTACAGATGCTCCTTGATTTATGATGGGGTTGCCTCCTGATAAACTCATTGTAAACTGAAAATATCTTAAGTCAAAAATACATCTGATGCACCTAACTTACCAAACATGATAGCTTAGTCTAACCTACCTTAAATGTGCTCAGAATACTTAACATTAGCCCACAGTTGGGCAAAATCATCTAACAAATCCTATTTTATAATAAAGTGTTGAATATCTCATATAATTTATTGAATACTGTACTGAAAGTGAAAAACAGAATAATTGTATGAATATTTGAAATGTGGCTTCTACTGAATGATTATTGCTTTTGTACCATCATAAAGTTGAAAAATCATAAACTGAACCATCCTAAGTTGGAAACCATCTGTATAATACTTTTACTTGCCTATTGGTTTATCTGATACATATTCTTGCCTTTGTTCATGGTCCAAGCTTGTGAAAAACTATTGACTACCTTGTGGTAAACTATGTATCTGAGACACATAAGCAAAATAAGTAAATAGCTCCTTGAAAAGGATGTTGTTTAATACTAATAACTAAAAGTTGGGTTTTGTTTAAATTGGAGAATATTAAGAGTTATATCAATCAATAAATATTTAAGTTAATCTGAAATTCAAAAGACCATGAAGTTCAAATAACTTCATCTTCTTTAGACATTGCTTCATAGGATGGAATCAAGGAAGCAGTTAAGATCCTTATTTTTTTTCTTCAAAACAAACATATTCTAAAAATGTGTCAAGAAGACATCACAGGTTTATACTTGAGGAAATTCTAGTGCAAAGGGATACCATAACTAACCCAATGTCAAAGCACTAGTAAGTGTCAGAGTCAGAATATAAATGTGTGCAATTGATTAATTTACGAATGGTGACTTGTTACAGATAATTTTTTTAAAAACCATGTATAGTTTTTAGGGCACTTACAGTAAACTTCCTCGTTCATTATCTAGTTTGCTTTTCAAATAATCTCGTGGGTTATGTTCAGAGCTGATATCTCTACCACTGTGCAAATGGAATAGGTGAGGCTCAAAAGATTGACTTTCTCAAGGTCATCCAATTAGTATACAGAGATACATTTGGCAACCAAATCTAGTTCTTCTGAAGTGACTTTTTCCTAACCATCTCAAATACAAATCTAAGTGACATTTGATAGAAAATAAATTAGAACTAATGTTAGGGAGGAGATGAAAATTAAAACATTGTGACCAATTGATAGGTAGTAAATTTTAACTGCAAATGTTGAATGAAGAATATATATTATTAGTAGGAAGTTTATTTTGTACATGATTTTATTCCCAGCTCCAAGAATATATCCTAATATGTAACAGTTCTCAAATACTTGTTGAGAGAGTGAATGAATAAATAAATGAATCAATCCATTATAAGTCTTCACTGTAATAAAATCTTTTACTTGCTATTGTTTTTATTTAAACAACTAAGAAATTATATACTTGTGAATTTAAATTTTGAATATTTAAAATTTAGTCCAACTTTGTTCAAAGTTAAGGAAAATGTTTTTCTGAAATAATATAAAATTAATATAGGTTTATATATCATGAATTCTTGTGAAGGTAAAATATTAGACTCATTAACAGGTATCATACTATGATAAATTATCAGTACTCAATTTAAGACATTTATGTGTTTTTCAAAATTAATCAATATTGTCATTTTGACCAAATCTCAGAAAAGATATATTAATATAAATGACAACCAGGATTCTGATCAATCTGTTATAATTCTGCCCAAACATCGTAATTTTAAAAATTTACACAGTAATTCACAAACTTTAACATGCACTATAATTACTTGTAGGGTTTGTTAAAATGAAGTTTAGTAGGCCTTATTGGTAGTGTCAGGTGTGGGGACCAGATGTCAGTGTTCCCTGCTTCTTAGTTCCCAGAACTGAATAATGGTTACTGGTGCAGAGACGATGTAGCAGATGAACAGACCAAGCACAGGCAAGCCCACGAAGTGCGGAAGTTTATTAAAGCACAGTATATTTCAGAGAGGGAATGGGTCAACCCCTGCAAGTGGAGACCCTAAGTTTAACAAGATTTTCCCTTTTATGCTGATTCCCTAATTTTATGTTAAGTGGGGGTGGAATATTCATGTTTTTTCATGGAAAAAGGTGGAGAATTCCAGGAATGGAGAATCCCCCTCATTTTTTTATTTCAGCATATTTCGGTGGTACAAATGTTTAGGTTACATATATTGCCTTTGCCCCGCCCGAATCAGAGCTTCAAGCGTTTCCATGCCCCAGACGGTGCACACTGCACCCATTAGGTGTAAATATACCCATCTTCTCCTCCCCCCTCCCACCTGCCTGACACCCAAAGAATGTTACTACTATATGTGCACTTAAGTGTTGATTAGTTAATACCAATTTGATGGTGAATACCTGTGGTGCTTGTTTTTCCATTCTTGTGATACTTCACTTAGTGGAATGGGCTCCTCCCCATTTTTAACCTTATAAGGCAATTTCCGGGGGTTGCGATGGTATTTGTAAACTGTCATGGCACAGGTGGGTGTGATTTTTACTACGTTAATGAGGGTAGATCACTTGAAGATACTGTCACCTTACCTGTATGCATGCTCCAGAGACCCTCATTTGTGGCCTTGGTCATATCTCCACTTTATGGTCTTTCTACTTCTTTCTGGTTGGTCAGTCCTTGGAGACCCCCTATCATAGACCAAATATCTGGTCAGTCCTTGGGGACCTCTACATACATCATCTGTTCCTTCTTGGAAGCCCCCCTCTGGTCAATTTGTTCCTCCAACTAGACAAAGCAACTCCTAACATCATCTATTTCTCAATGGACACCACCTCCCAAGACAAAGCATCTGTTCCCCTTTCTCCTTGTTCCAACCTAACAGCAGGTTTGGCACAGAGCCTGAGAATTTGCATTTCTAACCAGTTTCCACGTGATGCTGACACTACTCATCTCAGGGCCACTTTTTCTGATTCACTGTCATAATGCGAAGCTCTACGTTTATTTTCAAATTCTGGTTTAAACATTAAGAACGGAAGATACCAGAGGGTTACAGGTTCACAGCTCTTCTTAATCACCATCCTCCCTTCCCACATTAATCTCCAGATTTGGTACACCTGATTTACCCATATGCCATATATAATCTGTGTTTGTAAAAATCAATAGCTGCAGGGTTTTAGATAGAACGTAGAATAAATTCAGCTTACAATAAAATATCCAGTGATTATAAAAATAGTTTAAGGAGCCCAAATGCTAAATCACTACAATTGCTCTTTCTGTCTGTTTTATGCCTATTTTATGACAGGTACATAAAACTAAAAGTGAAATGTTTTACCATTACCCAGAAAAGGTGCATTAGTATTGCTAGTGCTTCTGAGTCAATCTAACAGAAGGCATCAGCTGTTTCAATTTCACTATATCCACAGAGGCGTCATATCTAAACATCCACTGCCATTTAAGTCACTAACAGGAAGTAATTAATATGACCTTGAATATTTGACTTCATTTCAAATGGCTAGCTTTTGTTGTAATCAAAATGATTCTGGCTACAACACCATGAAATCTGTGAAACATACGCTATGTGACTACATGTGACTACTGAGGGAGGACTGTGTTCAATTCAGGGTTTAAATGATACTTAGTTTAAAAAAACTTAAGAGAAAAAACTAAATTATGTAGAACATTGTTAAAATGTCAGGATTAGTGAAAAATAATGAGGATTTCAAAAATCTACGTTTGGAAAATAAAAAGATTTAAGGAAGAGATTGCTATTTGATTACGGAAGTAATAAATAAATGCCAGAATTACTAATAATGGTCAACACACATGCATTTACTGTATTAACATTGATTCTTATAACGACCCAGTTTTCAAATGAAGAAACTGAGACCCGAGTATTTGGCTTGTCTAAGTCCAAACAGCCAGTGTACCAAATAATCATTAAATATTTCCAATGCAGAGCTAGACTGCATATGTTGCAATAACCTGGATTACTAAACAAGCCTGTAGAATTGGAAAAATAAATTATATGTTAGTCAGTTTCAAATATAAGCTCTTTAGGTTTAACATCAAAATAGTTACCAGGGGCTCATCTTTTAGTATGTTCTTTCCTCTATTTTTTTCTTGACTATAGATTGGTATCCCTAGAGTAGAATTTTTGTACTAAATTGATTAATGCACATTATTTATCTACCTCCTTTATTTATTAAAGCAATAACAATAGGAACTACTTGGAAACATTATAAAATTGTAACACATCTATTTAATGACTAATAATTCAAAATTATCTTTCCCTTTAAGAAAATGTTTGCAGTTGAAATTTAATCTTTTTTCTCCAGTAACAAGGAAAGAATAATATTTTTTATCTAATCAAAGGAATATATTAAGCATTATGAGGTTAACTCATGCAAACTCTGTGTTGCTTTCCTGAAATCTCTGCAAAATAAATCATTTCAGTGTACCTTACCCATCTTAGCCAAGTTTCTCAAGTGTGCATTACCTGCTTTTGTAAGTTTTTACTTCTGTGAGGTATGTATCGGTCCTAATTATCCATATTACTTTTTTTCATCTCTCTTGTCAAAGTAGTTTAGCATCTCAGTCATTTGAGGTTATTACTGATTTCTTTAATTTCATACGTCTCCTAATTTATTAGCGAGCCTATTTTCTATCTCTTCTTTTTACTGATATGATTATAAAACCTCATCTTTTCTCCTCAATTCCTTTTGCTTTCCTTATCTCAGGCTCCTTTCTGCATGTTATTAACTTTTCTTCAAGACTTATTCAATGAAATATAGTCTTTCTTGGTTCACATCCTACTTCTCTGATAGTAAGTCTTTTAACAGAGCGCGCGCGCGTGTGTGTGTGTGTGTGTGTGTACACACACTTTATCCTTGTAGAAAGGAGACTTTTTAAATTAATTCAATTCATATGATATAATTACAGAAACTCATCACTCTAGTCATCTATCTTGGGCTATTATTCTCTATCTATCTTCCTATATTTATTACTGTTCTTCATATCATAATGTTCATTTTATTTTTGCTCACATACTACTTTAATATTACATTCAATCTCCTTCGATATTAAATGGTTAAATGGAGTAATGAATTAGACCGTAATTATTTTTATACACTTTGAGAAAACAAGAATCAACACTGTAAAAATAATAGACTATAGCTTGTAAACATAATGTAATCTTTATGTTTTAAAAATATTTTTAGGGATAAAGTTGAGCTCTGAAGGTTCATAAACCATTATAATAAAAATTAAGGTTTCTTTGCCTTCTAAGAATCATTTTGCACCTTATTGGAGACAATATTGATTCTGTTGAGAATACATAAGCTATAGCTACAAAACTCACAGCCCTGCCAATAAAAACTGAGCCAAACTGCTCACTGACTATATGACTGGTTTTGGGCTATGCCACCATTACTACAGAGGAGAAACTCAAATTAGCAATTTAAAGTTTCATTATAGATTAGTGTTCTTAAAATAAGGTGTGAGTGGTAACGGCAAAAATTCTAGACAGAGAGGCAAATGGGGAGAGATGGAAGAAAGAGAGAGAAATTAAAAGTAAAAACATCGTATCCAAAATTACTGGTAAATCAAAATGCCAAACACCAAAAATTGGTTGGTAAGAAAGCCAACAAAATTAGCAATTAATTTTCCAGCAATTTGGAAAATTAATTTCATGCAACAACCTGACAAAGACTTTAAATTATAAACATTGAGCAATTATAAAA
The DNA here is from genome assembly GCA_963575035.1 of Avahi laniger. Lineage (NCBI taxonomy): Eukaryota > Metazoa > Chordata > Mammalia > Primates > Indriidae > Avahi > Avahi laniger. Next base: position 9,813 of record CAUYSK010128065.1, read on the forward strand.
AAGAGAGATAATGCAGCATAAGCTCCATTAAAAAAGAATATAATTTTTTTCAACAAAAATAGGTAAAAATGAAACAAGAATAGATGGATATTTAAAAGAGACAATTAGAAATTTATGGAACAAAATATATTGCTTGAATTAAAAAATATAATTAACAAAATTGGATTGTTCTCCCTTCTAGGTGGGAAGGAGGGGTGGATAGACAGATAGATAGATTTATATAGTAATTACAAAACATGAAAGAGAGATCTCAACATTTGAATGAATCAGAGTTTCAGAAGAAGAAACTGAAATGAATGATAAGAAAGCAATATTGAAGTAAATTGTTGATAATAATTTTCCATAATTAAAGAAGAAAAATCTTATGCATCATCAGATCACTATAACCCAAATACTAAGAGAATAAACACATATAAATCCAAATGTGAATACACTAAAACAAAACTGTAGAAATCAGTGGTAAATAAAGTCTTAAAACCTATCAAAGAAAAAGGACAAATGATCTAAAACAGAGTAACAATAGTCCTGACAGCAGATTCCTTTACAGCCTCAGACAACAGGTGTCAATGAAGTATCTTAAAAGTGCAGAGAGGTGGTCATCTAAAATATTAACACAAGGAGAAAATGGGTGAGGAGTATACAAAAACTATATTATCTTTTCAACTTTTCTATAAATCTAAGACTTCCAAAAAAATTTTTTAAATGTGCAGAGAAGGGAAAAAATACTAAGCTGGAATTTTATAGCTAACTAATCCACCTGTTAAAGACATGAAAATATTTATTGAAGGATATATACCAAGAACATAGAGAAACACATAGAAAAGTTGTAGCATTAAAAAAAATAATGATGAGCCTAGAAATTGATACAGTTCCTTCCTTTTTTTCTCCCTCCCTCCCTCCCTTCCTTTCTTCCTTCTTTTTCTTATTCCTTCCTTCTTTCATGAATAATTCAGTGCAAAACTCATTAGGTGAGGCCATGCAAGGTAGGTATCCTGAGTGTTGCGAGGAGAGAAGTAGAAGCAGTTCAGCATGAGGTGTCGAAGCTTGAGCAAAATAGGGGGATCATCTGTGTGGCCCAGCTGAAGCAAGGAAGAAGCATGTCCACTTGGGAGAGAAGTGATAATAGCTCAGCACGCAGTGCCAAAGCCAAGGAGAGTGAGGAGATCATGTGAGTAGGGGAAACCATGTTGGTGGAGAAAGATTGGTTATAATAAGTAAATATATTGAGAATATTAGACGCCAGATTTTTCAGTGTCAGAGAATTGCAAATGAAGAAAGTTACGCATTTAAAAGAGAAATCTAGAATGAAAAAGAATTAATGTAATTTTTAAAATGGCAAACTTCTCCATAGAGAGTAACTTAAACCTTAGCTTATCATTTTGAAAATGTAAACACTCTATCATTAGAGACTCAGATATAAGATTTAAAAAAATAAGCTGATTGAGTTCTTTTTATCCTTAAGTAACATTTCACAGGAAAAGCATATGACATTGAATTAGTTAAGACATTAGACTGTGCTTAAAGTCACTTCGGTGGGAGATTTCTCCACCTTTAGTGTCATCTAAGTGACCACCACATGTAGATCGTATGAATGCTCCTCCCCTACTTCTAATTGAAGAGCAGCCAAATCTTAGCTTGGCTAGTTACCTGTGGAGTGGCCTGGTTTCAAAGTTCTGCCCTGAGTTCATTGAGCCAATCAATCCTTATTTTTGAATCTAGAAATACAAAGAGAATTAAACCATTAGCTATAAAATCTGAAATGCAAAGAATGCATTTAGAGAGGCAAGGTGAGTCAAAATTTTAAAAAATTAGATAGAAACCATAACAATGAAATATTAAAAGAGTACATATTATAACAGTGGTTATCAATGGACAGGAGTGTGGGGTATACCTTCTGAGAAAGAAGTTTCTCAGGGCAAAGATGGAGTAAGCTTGAAAATGGCTGGTAAGAGATTCAGAGTAGACAGAGAGAGAGAGCCCAAGAGATGTAGACCCTGTGGAAAGCTGGCAAGAAGCAGTAATAGTGTCAGGTATTAAGTCAAGATACATGAATTCCTCCTGCTGAAATTACTAGAACTGCCTTAGACCTTCTTCTAATATCTCTAAGTCCACATCTAATAGAGTTTGTAATCTAAGATTTTAATCACATTTATTTTTATTTTAAATTATCACCGACTCGAGCTATCTTCAGTGAGTTTCTTTTCCTTATAATAAATAGAAGCCCAGCAAAAAAAAAAACTTACTTTTATTTTATTCCATAGCTATTTTTTGATCACCTGGAATGTGCGGTGCCCTGTGGTAGATGACAGGGAAGGCACACACGTATATTCAAAGATGAATTGTGCACAAGTGCTATTCTTAAGGAGCTTATCATTTAATAAAGAAAAAAAGCCTTATAGAAATAATTTTGAATTTAGTTAATACTAATTTATAAGACACACCTAAAAAGGAAGGATCTTTATTTTTCCTGTATTATGTTCTGTTGAGTGTTCTGCATTATACCTCATATATGATAGCTAGAGGTAATGTTTGATCTCAAACGCCAAATTTAAGAATATAGAAAAGTTTTAAAGAAGAAAAACTTAGTTCTTCACTCTTATCCAGTAACTGAGAATAATAGAAAACTGACTATATAGCCTTATAGCATGATTTTATTTTCCAGAAAATAAATGTGATCACTGCAACAATTCAATTAATGGCAAACACATCTAAGTTTTACACATTAAAATTCTAACATTTTATTATTACATCCATATGTTAAAAACCACATCACTAAAAAAATCAGTCTTCACAAAAGTCTCTTTAACAAAATAAGACGGGGTTCTTTTGTTCAAGATGACAGTTGTTCAGAGTTTGATATCATCTATCTGAGGACACTGCAGGAATTATCTGAAGTCGTCACAGTCGTGAGTAATTACAAGTGAGGACTATTCTTATTGCACTGACAAGACAAGGAGAAGTAGGTTAAAAGAGGAGCAGATGGGATTCAGATTAAAAAATTACAATGACATTTTAACTCCAATTGAAATATGTTTTTTTGGCAACAAGAAAGAATTCTTTTTTCCAGAAATTTCTGAGGACACTGAAGACTGTACTCTAGTGTTTCTCAGAAGCAGAAAGATGGATTTAGGGTTTTCATTTGAATTAACTTCTGATTCTGATTCTAAATGTATATTTTTTAAATAAAAGTCACTCATACACTGGAGCAAATAAGACTACACTTTGCAGCAAAATATGAAATATATGTGTATAGATCCACAGCTATAACTATGTATCCAGCTTTTCAAAGCCTTTTTATACTTATTTCCTGAAAGTACAGTATTTGTCTTAAATGTTCACTGATCCATTCATAAAATATTCATCGAATTCTAGTTATGTGCTATATGTCAAGACATTTGGTGTGAGGATACAAAAGTAACCTGTGCTATATTACAGGAAAAGATTATCAACTAAACGCACTGAGATATTCTGCTTTTACGTATCACATCTGGCAGTGTATGAAGGACCGATTTTATTGAAGTACCTTGGGGTTTTTTTTCCTTATTTTTAAATTATGGCATTCAACAATCAATCCTATTTATGTGAATAGAAGAAAAAACAAACATATATTCTTTATTGGACAAAATCTTAGGATGTTTCACAGTGAGGACCCCCTACAAGCAAAACAAATGATTCAAACTAAGTTAGGATATCGATTATAGTTCTTTATTTTTACACAATCAACACTTCTTTAACTCCAGAGTCAAGCTGGTGAAATGACTAATTAAAATATTATTAAATTGGGTCAATAATGGAATGGTACATAGATCTAAATTGGCTTTTAATAATCTTGGAATTTTGCTTTATTTTCTTAAGCAATAAAAAGTGAAAAATGTGAATTTAACTGTACTCAAACACTGCACAATGCAGAGTTGGAATTAGATAGTTTATGAAAGCAATCTAACTTTATATAAATAAAAACTGGTGATGATGAGTTCTTTAAAAAGAATGAATCAGATAATCACAATTTAGTATTCAGAAACGTAAGCCATAAAAAGAATCAACTGGATAAAATAATCTCCCCACTGAACATCATATTTTGTATTATCTTGTACAGGAGATGAAATTTACAGAAGAAACATTTTACCTTTAATGAACTCTAATTTTGATAATCGAATTGCCAATTAACAGAGTAATTGCAAGGGTAGATTAATGTCACAATTCTCATTCAGTTATCTTACAGCCATTCTCTATATATGTGGTAAATAGTCAGAGTACATTTTTTTCTTAATATTTCCTCAAGCCTGATTTTACCTTAACATAATTGACAAATTTGGAGGGCACATTTTACTACAAGAGCCTGAGGACCTGATCCTATCATTAAAAGCACCCCAGGAAAAAAATCCAAATGCAAATTTCAACTGACCTTTGCAGAAACAACTCATATTATTTTGCGTCAGTAGCCACTAGAGATTTGTCTGGCTATATATGGATTTCCACATCTGTCAGCTATAAGTGCACTTCATCTGTCTGCTAAATCAGAGAGCCAGAAATAGATGACAGTGATCAAGCCTTTGAGCTTCTCTTAAATTAGCTACGTTGTGAGGTAAAGTTAGTTTCTCCACTGGGCTTTCACTCTAAAGGTTTACTCCTAAGAAACTTAGAGAAAAGAACACATTAGAAAAAGCAAATGGAGTCTCACTTCCTTTCTGTAATATTTTTCCTTGGAATGGAATGCTGACCAGACAGCCTCTGTAGGGGTAGGTCCTGCTGGGAGAACTGAACATAAATTACTCTTGTTTGCAGCAACCTATGCTCTGCTACCAAAACACAACATCAGCAAGAGAGCTATAATGAACTTCACCTGTGCCCGCGTTCCTCTGCAGATCCCTGTTACTAATCCCCTACTATTGCCTTTCTTTGTGAACTGATTTTGAAAAAAACTAAATAAATAAATAAAACCTTACTCACCCTTGGACTTGAGTGGAGGGTGATATGCACACAAGCTGCTAGTGTGGAAAATGCGTTGATTTCTTTCCCTTATTCTTTTCCGTCTCCGCTCTTCATTAAATGAAGGGTAAATATGATCAGATAAGAAAGCACAACCACCTGTATAAGACAGCACACCTCTGCCTAACATTTGGCTTCCCTGTTTGACCACTAGACTTTAGAAAATACCTTCTAAAGTAGGGTTAAGGAAAAGCCAGTTATCTCCAACTCATTCTCTGTATCATCTTTTATTATTTTCCACAGTGTGGTCAGGTGGAAAGAAAGAAGTGATAGAAAAAAATATGCGGAGAGAAATATCTTTCTGTGGAGAGTTCAAGAAAAAAATGTTTTTCACTTAGTGTGATAACTAGAAACACTCCCTTGCTTCTTTAGGACAAAAGTAGAAGTTACCTCATTAAAGCACAAAAGAGAACAAAAATAAGTTTAAAACCTGTATCCATGATTCAAAACTCCATCCCTACCAACAGTCTCTTATGTCATCTGACACTTAGAGGTGCTGAGTGTTGAATATCACTTGGCCAATTACAAATCAGGTACTTTAGCAAGAAGCCCCACATTTTGTCCTATATGTATGAAAGTGAACCACTACAGTATATAATCTTCACTCTCCCAAAGATGTCCAACTTATTCCTAATGACCTTAATTTTATGTTAGGTTTAGAGAGTTTCAAGGAAAAAGATGAATATGTAGTATATAACCAGCTCATTACAGTGCATTAGATAGGTGTTAACATTGTACCTCTTGGCAAGCCAAGGAATTCTTGATGCATGCCAAATGTCATTTTCTAGCCAAAAATTCTTAACATCATCAATTCCTTCTATGTTAATTTTAATAGTTAAGTTGGGCTTTCAATTCATGGTGATGTATTTAATATGATTACTCAGAACAATTTTATATGAACTACAACTCAGTACCTATTGCCCTTACAAAATTAATATCTACATTAATAATCTTTCTGCCCTTTTTCTAGCTGTAAAATAAAACTAACATTATTATTTTCTGTTATTAATGAGAATCTTCAAATATCCACTTTTTAAGCCAGCTGTAACTTAATGTGGTATAATAGAAAGAAGGAAGAAGAAAAGAAGAAGAAAAATCAACTTACAATAACACAAATACCTTTGTGAAGTGCATCTAATTTTACTTCCCTAAGGATGTTTTCTCTAACATCCATTCTTATTCATCTGATATTTTCTTTCAAAAACAGATAAGAAATTTCTGAGATAGTTCAAGAGACATTCTTCAGTTTCTCAGAGGAAGTATGTCTTCATCCGGGAGGGCTGGCAACAGTGTTTCTAGGATAACCAGAAAGGATCTGGAAATTATATTTACTTTAGGTACATGAGTCAGAAAAAGCACATATGTACCCCACAATCTCATTTAACATGCGTTGCATTTACATTTATATAATAATATAGATGCTTTATAACTTTATATATATTTAATAAATAATATTTCCAAAACTAAAGTAATGTTACCAAATAGAAGGTGCCAGGCTGACTGTAGAAGAACACATAGTCTGTTGCTCCAGAATATTAATGACGGGAAATGAAGGCAGCTCTGTGTCCTTAGGCAAATTATTTAAACTGTATGTTTCTTGCATTTCTCACCTATATGATGGAGAAATTTATACCCATTTTATAACATGAAAATTAAATGAAAGTCTTATAAGTTCTTATTTTATTATAGTCAATTAGTATGAAATCTTTTTCTGTCCTTGTTTACAGCAAATATTTTTAAAAAACAAAAACAAAAACCTGTAATTAATCACCTCTCTTATTTCTCCTTTTCCTTGTTATTTGTTTTCTTCTAAAGATTTTTGAGGACTAAATTCTTGAAATATGGTCCCACCATTTCCAATTTGTGTTGTTATTATTGATACAGGTATTATCTGCCTTTCATTGCCACTCACTCTGGCTGCTAAAAGCAAAAAAAGCAGCCCGTTAATATCCCCTCCCCCAAAATAGTATCTCTTTCTGTTTCTCCCTCTCTCTCCCACCTTCTCTCTCTCTTTCCCTTCCTCTCCCCCCTCCCCCGTGTCTCTTTTGCCCCAGAAGTCTTATACTCTGAGGCTTCTCTTTATTTTTCTAAGATTAAATCGGAATTTACTTTTAAAATAGACTCTCAGTTTTAAATGATGTCTCTGTAGGAGGGTACAAGACAGCATCTCCTAACGGTACATGAAAAACAAAATACTCCACCTGCTAAAGAAAAACCCAACTCACAATAAAAAAAATATGAGAACTCATAAAAGAAAGTAAAAGTCATACCCTTTATGTTATGCTAACTTTTATGTTACAAGGAGATGGATGGAAGCCTAATGCCAGAATCAGGGGCCAGTGTAGGTGGGAGTGTAAGCCAACCCCTACTCATCAACTCCGAGTCCCTGGAAGTATGAGGCAATCAAGCGAAGAAGCAGAGCTTGCCTGGGCAATGAGTGCACTTGGGGAGAAGAGCAAGAGCTGTTCACATCACACTCTCTCCCAGCTCTTTATCTGAAAACATTTGACAGCCACCCAAGTTGGCAATTCATATAAATAAAATCTGTACACATTATCTGATTCAAATACCAAGTCTACATAGAAATTACTTACCCATATACCCCCTGAATTAATATTTTGAAATAAGAAAAAAATTATTCACCCAAGAATTTATACAGAAAAAAATAAAGTGACACAGATGTTAACACAGAAGGAAAAATTAACTTTTATAATATAATTAAGGCCACAGAAAATAGAATATTCATATACATTTCTTTAAAACAATTTATTGAAATAGAATCTAACCTAATAAGACATAAAGCAAAATTAATAGTTCAAGAATGAAGAACATATGCTCATTCGTGATGAACACGGAAATCAAATTTAAAATTTTAATACTAAATAGGAATTAGATTAGAAGAAGAGCCTGTAAAAAGAGATGGAAATACAAAAGATACCATTTCCCAAAATTTATCCTAGCAATTGGGAAAATGAATATTATTGACTGTTTTTGAAAACTGGAAAAGTAGGCTATCCTTTATAGAATTTAAAATACAACCAGGAACTTCCAAAATATTAGGATGAACGAAAGCAAAAAAGAGAAAGAACACACTTAAGAAAATAAAAGGATAATAAATAATAGAAATAAACAAACCAAAGAAAAATTAAGAAGAAAAAGCAAATGCAAACTGAAAGAAAACAGGGATTACTATTAGAGGAAATATCGTTAAGCAGGCAAAAAAGAATAATTTCACACCAAAGGTAAAACAATCCTGAACAAATTTAATATATCCAATAACATGGCATGGGAACAAATAAAAGAAAAAATGGGGGAAAGAAACATGAAATAAAGATCAGAAGTGGAATAAAAGAGGGATATTTTAATAAATCCTGTCAGTCTTAAACAAGTTAAGGTATTAATAGCAAAAGTAATTAAGGATATGCAGAATTTCGAGAATAGTTTTATTAATTTAATTTTAATAGTTAAAAATTAAGTATCTTTATTCCTAAACCTAAAAAAATACCTATTTAAAATAAACAGATCATTTTTTCTTAATGCATAAACTCATAATAAAAAGTCCGTAAAAGGAAAATAATGTTCAATGTCTCACAGTAGACACACATGTAACCATTATGAGGCCAAAAAATGAAAGCTTTTCAGTACTCTGAAAGTTCACTTCATCGTGCCCTGGAGTCATTACTTCCTCCTTCCTCCCGGAAGAGAGATACTCTTGCCAGTTTTTAATATTGTTAGTCTTTTCATTTGAGACTCTCAAGTAGGAGCATGATACTATTTCCTTTAGTAGCAACGTTGGTTGTGATTCCTTGACAACTAATGAAATTGAATACCTTTTCATATGCTTATTTTATCAAGTGTCTGTTTATGCCTTGTATCCATTTTCCTATGGGGTGTCTATCTTTTTCTTACTGATTTTTGAAGTTCTCTATATAATCTGTATACAAGCCTTCTGTCGATGATACACATTGCAAATGTCTTGCTCCACAGGGTGCCTTTTTACTCTCTTAACTTTTCATACAGTATGTTTTTAGTTTTAATATAGTCCAATTTAGCAGTCATTTCCTCTAGGATTAGTACTTTTTGCATTCTGTTTAAGTAATCTATGCCCATCCCAAGGTCATGAAAATATTGTTCTGTATTTTGTTCTAGAAATTTTATTGTTTTGCTTTCAGATTTAGATCTGTAATACACCAGGAATTGATTTTTGTATATGGTGTAAAATAGAGGCCCAGTCTCATTTTTCCCACTATGGATATCCAACAGGTCCTGTGTGTACTACTTATTGAAAGGGCTATTCTTTCCTCATTGCTAGTTAATACAACCTTTGTTATAAATCGAGTATCCTCATATGTGTGGGTCTAAGTTATCTATTCATTCGGTTGATAAGTTTCTCTTTCCTTATACCAGTACCGTATCTGAATACTTATAACTTTATAATGTTTTGATATATAGTTGTGTAAACCTTCGCCTTCTCAATGTTTTTCTTTTACAAAGGATCTTGCTTCTTCTTGCCTCATTTGTATTTTTATATTAATTTTACATTGAGAATGTCAATGCACACACACACACGGTGGCATTTCTATTGAGATTTCATTGATACTATAAAGCTATTTAAAGAGTGAAATATTTTCAATACTAGGTCTTCTATCCCATGAACATAATATATCTTCACATTTATTTGGGTCTTTTAAAAATTATCTTGATAAATATTTTATTATACTCTTCAGAGAACAAATATACCATTTATTAGATTTATTCTTTTTTTCTTTTTTTTTTTTTTTTTTGAGACAGAGTCTCACTTTTGTTGCCCAGGCTAGAGTGAGTGCCATGGCGTCAGCCTAGCTCACAGCAACCTCAAACACCTGGGCTCAAATGATCCTCCTGCCTCAGCCTCCTGAGTAGCTGAGACTACAGGCATGTGCCACCATGCTCGGCTAATTTTTCTATATATTTTTAGTTGTCCAATTAATTTCTTTCTATTTTTAGTAGAGACGGGGTCTCACTCTTGCTCCTGAGCTCAAATGATCTGCCCACCTCGACCTCCCAGAGTGCTAGGATTATAGGCGTGAGCCACCGCGCCCGGCCTAGATTTATTCTTAATATTTTTAATTTTTGGCATTAAAAAAGCAACAGTTTAAATTTTATTTTACTGTCCTTTTTTTCTAGCAAAGTGCAATACATTTTTATATATTGACCTTAAATCAAACAACCTTCTGAACTCAATTATTCATTTTATAATTTATAAGATTTTGGATTTGCTATTGGGTTGGTGCAAAAGTAATTGTGGTTTCAGTATTGTTGAAATTTGCCTTTGATATTGGAATACATTCTTAAATAAATGTGGTTATGTTAGACATCATTTTAATGCACATTTCTCACTTTATGTTTTTTTGTTAATGGTTTATTACTTGCTGTTTATTTTATATTTGTTTTAGACTACGGAAATGATGTTAGCCAAAAAGCAAATTCAATCGATTTTCTTATTCGAGTTCAAAATGGGTCATAAAGGGCCGGG
>CAUYSK010128067.1:0-14911 GCA_963575035.1 Avahi laniger
ACTTGGGTTGTTTCCACATTCTTGCAATAGTGAATTGTGCTGCCATGAACATTCGAGTGCAGATGTCTTTATAGTAGAATGTTTTGTGCTCTTTTGGGTAGATGCCTAACAGCGCTATTGCTGGATCGAATGGTATTTCTATTTTTAGCTCTCTGAGGTATCTCCAAATTCTTTTTCACAGAGGTTGCAATACGTTGTCTTTTAATTTGGAAAATCACATCAGTCATGGTACTGTTGCTTACATATTTGAGCTGCCAACATAGCACTCCTCTCTCAGTCTGCATCTGTAGCTCTTGCGTTCATGGTGATTTTAAGTGTCGGTGAAATCATGTAACTGCTTCATTAGATTTTTGTGGTGTAATTGGGCCTGAACATCAACATATTGAAATATATATCATTTACAAGTTTCCTTTTATTTACCATTAATATTATAGTTAAAGCTTTTTAAATTCTAATTTTGTATTTAAGATAGTCAAGGGGATATTTTAAAATGTATTCCTGAAAAAGGCTATATTGGGCCTAATAAAGGTAAGAAACATTGAGAAAGCATTGTCCCACACCAGTCTCGGTCAGAATTTTTTTGCAAGGTTAAATTCACAACTTTTTTCCAGGGAGGAATTTAAATTACTACTAAAATGCTTGAGCAGGTTCATGTTGCCTCTAAATGAGATTAAGAATTTAGAGGACCCACGATTACCTATCTAACTGGCTAACTAGCCTAAATACTTGTTTTCCTTGTATCTAACCCAGTGGTTAGATTTTCTCAATCAGGGGTGATTTTATCCCCCAAAGGAAATTTGACAATACTTGGAGATATTTTGGGATATCACAATTTGGGGGATGCTATTGGCATCTCACAGGCAGAGTCTAGGGATAATGCCAATATACTACAATGCACAGGATGCCCCCCTTACAAGAAAAATATCACCTGGTCCAAAATGTCAAAGTGTCAAGGCTGATAGACTGTGCCCTAGATATTCTCTTGTTCTGTAATATGTTTATACAAAAAGGGAATTTTTGAAATGGTCCTCTCTGACACATCTTCTCTTAATGCAATCCTGAAACAAATTTGACCAAGGTTATAAATAATTAAGTTGAAAGCTGTTTTTTTTTCTTTCATACTATTTAAAGTACCTAGCCCTGAGAAGACTAAGCAAAAAGACAAGATAAAAGATGTTTTAAAGCTGTAAATCTTCAAGTTATTTTTATGATCTTATTTTTTATATGTTCAGGGACAGATACCCAACCATTTCAAAATATTTGTAAATCATGCTAGTGCTATGAGAGAGTTAATAATCAAGAAATTATACTAAGCCAGGGGAGAAAAGAGAGTAAGGCTTGGCAAGTGATGGAAATCAAGAGATGAAAATTTAGAAGATATTGAAGAAGGGACATTGTTTAAATTTGTAACCAAGTGCCTATGGGAAGATTTGAAAATAATGTCAATATTCCAAGTTAAATTTCAGTGATTATTAGTTATCCAAAATAATATGTAAAAAAAATCAATCAATGGAACAAGATAGAAAGCCCAGAATAAACCCAAGTATTTGCAGTCAATTGATTTTCCACAATGGTGACAGGAACACACAATGAGGAAAGAACAGACTCTTCAACAAATGATATTGGTAAAACTGAATATCCACATGTAGAAGAATGAAAGTGGACCCTTATCTCACACCATGTACAAAAATCAACTCAAAATGGACACAAGACTTAAATGTAAGGTCCCAAACTGTAAAGCTACTAGAAGAAAACATAAGGGCAAAACTCCATGACATGGTCTGTCAATGATTTCTTGGCTAGGACTCCAAAAGCACAGGCAACAAAAGCAAAAGGGGACAAATAATTTGATTGCATCAAAGTAAAAAGTTTTGTCAAGCAAAGGAAATAGTTAACAGAGTGATGAGACAACCCATGGATTGGGAGAAAATATTTGCAAACCATATATCTGATTAGGGGTTTATATCCAAAATATATGACAAACTCAAATAATAACACGAAAAGAAAGAATCAAATTAAAATATGGCAAAGGATCTGAACAGACATTTCTCAAAAGAAGAGATAAGAAGAGCCAACATATACATGAAAAAGTACTCAATATCTCTAATCATCGGGGTAATGAAAATTAAAACCACTATGAGTTATCACCTCATATCAGTTAGAATGACTATTATCAAAAAGAGAAATGATAAGAAATATTGGCTACAATATGGAGAAAAGGGAACCCTTGTGCAATGTTGGTGGGAATGTAAATTAGTACAGTTATTTTTGAAAACAGTATGGAGATTTCTGAAAAAAATAAAAATATAATTACCATATGATTCAGCAATCTCTCTTCTGGGTATATATTCAAAGGAAATGAAATCAGTATGTCAAAGAGATATCTGCATTCCCATGTTCATTGCAGCATTGTTCACAATAGCCAAGATCTGGAAGCAACCTAAGTGTCCATCAATGAATAAATGGATTAAGAAAATATGGTATGTATACACACACACACACAGACACACAGACATACACACACACACACACAAGGGGATACTATACAACCTTAAAAAAAAAAACCTTCTTTCATTTGTGACAACATGGCTGCGGCTGGAGGACATTATGCTAAGTGAAATCAAACAGGCACAGAAAGAAAAATACTGTATGATCTCACTTCTATGTGGAATCTAAAAGTCAATCTCATAGAAACAGAGAGTATAAATGTGGTTAGGAGAGGCTGGAGAGTAGGGGGAGGGATGGGGAAAGGGAAGGTGTTGATCAAAGGCTACAATGTTTCAGTTAGACTTGAGGGATAAGTTTTAGTGTTCTATTTCACTGTATGGTGATCACAGTTTATGATAATATATATTTTCAAATTGCTAAAAGAATAAGTTTTTAATCTCACTACACACACACACACACACAAAAGTTGGTGGGGTAATGGATATGTTAATTAGCTTGATTGGATCCTTTATAATGTGTGCATAGATCAAAGCATCACATTGTACCCCATGAATATACACAATTATTATTTATCAATTAAAAAGTAAAAATTCATGATACACAAAACTGAATTTTCCCAAATTTTAAGTATCCATGATAAAGTCTCCTCCTTTGTGCCAAACAAGACCAAATTTCTATCTATGGTTTGATTTTAGTGAGGTGGCCAGAATCACACAAGCCTTCCAAAGAGTGGAAAGAAGGAAAGTGTAAAGAAGGAAAAAGGTAGCAGCTTTTCCTGGGGTTGTAAAAATATTCATACGCTATTCAACTATAAAAAAATAAAGTTGTTCAATTTTGCAAATGAATAAGAGAATTGCAAAGTATATATTGGGAAATTGCTTATACAGTCTTATGAGATGAAAATTACCTTCCTAGAATTTCTTTCGATTTAGCTTACTCAGACATATAAACATTCTCTGCTAATTGCAAATGCACATATTATAACAGTCAATTCCCAAGTTGCACACTAAATTTATTTTGAATCTTCAAAGATTTCATATGACTCTAATAATGTAGAGTTAACATTTATGTTGATACCTACTAGACCATAAGTCTGTTGTTTTTCAATAATGAGAGACAAGCAATGTAGTTCAAATAATAAAGTCTCTCAATATACTGGGAGCACACACACACACACACACACACACACACTCGCATCTGTTATTATGTCCTAATTAATTCATTGATCATTATGAAGCATGTATGTTTTTATAGCAGTTTTAAAGCAGTACAAGGGATACATACAAATCTTGAATAATCTCTTGGGTTTCAAATTCAGAACTTTTTTTGCCAAACCACGTGATATATTTTCACTTCTAGATCCAATACCAAAGTTACAAGAAGAATCATGATATCTCAATCCAGGCAATGTTGGCATTTAATTTCAGGAAAGTTGAGAAGGAGATATTTAGCAAGTTAAAGTAGATAAAGCTATTATAATTGAATGCAATGTATGACGCTACATTCAATCCCAAATTATAAAACAATTGCCATAAATATAATATTGGGACAATTTGAGGAGTTTTAACATGGACTATATATACATTTGATAATAATATTACATTAACTTGATATTCCCTGACATTGATCATTGAGATATCATTATATAATAGAATCTCCTAGAAATTGAGAGATGCACTCTGAACTTTTTAGGAATAAAGAATCATGGTATTTGCTATTTTCTCTCAAATCATTAGTATTAATAATTTATTATTCATTCAAGACTTTCAAAAAATTTATAAAAGTTGTCTCTAAGACAATTCATATTAGACGTGGTCCTCAGAAGCAAACTGTAGACAGGGATATGGGGTATATGTTACCTGCAAACAAAAAGAAATTAGTGCACAGCTTCCCCACTTAGTTGAAGATTATAAAAAGGCCTTAAATGTGTACTTCTCTCAGGCACCTCCCTTGTCACCTCTCTTCCTGGGAAGCACATAACGAGGGTCAAATTCCAACATAATTTGTCTGGGAATATGCTAGGATTGCTAAGAAAAGAAATGAACTATATGTGGAAGGAGCTGCCTAATATGTAGTAGAATGAGTAAGGATAATGTGTATAGAACTGGATGCTGAGGGTTCTAGATTAAGGAAGCAGAATATAAAGTTGGTTAATGGCCAATTTATTGATATGTAAATTCTCTGTAATGACGTTGGATTTTAATACCCTACCAAGGATTCCAAGTGAAAGTATTAACATGCTGCGAAGATGGCTCTTGGAATCTTGGAAAAAGTGGAAGACCACGCTAAACAAAATAGAAATATCTGAAGTGCTGTTACAGTGAAGCAAGATATCAAAAGGCTCACAGAAGTAGCTATGCTAGATGAATATCCTTAATGCTGGAAAACCCACCAGATAACTATGATTTCAAAGAAAGCCTGGAGTATAGTCAATTAAATAAAGTGATAAAGAATGAATTGGTAGGGGGAGAAAAAGCATCACTGAGAAATTCAGTATTGGCCATCTTCTGTAGGGCAGGGCTAATGGTACAATATTCTGTTATGTAACTAAGTTCTCTGGTAGCAATGGTGAGGTTAGAAATCCAAAGCATCAGAGCCCAGTTTGAGGCTCTCACCTGTTACAAGTGGGCACAATTATTGCAATGAATGACAATATCAGAGTGGGTTCCAAGAGAACTAAGGAGATGTTTAATAAAATATGATAGTCCTAGCATGAAGATATATAGATAGTCAATGAGATTATTGGGTAATATATACAATCAAAAGAAATTCAGAAAAAATTATCAGGAATCTGAGGGAAGCTGTCAATCCAAAAAGTCATAGTCCCTTGTACAATTTCTGAAGCTGAAAAAATTCTCAGATTTGGTACTCACTATTGAGGAAGATACTGTGTATTTATGTGATGTCATCCTGCAGCACCCTAATAAGTGCATTCACTATCAATTTCCCCAGTCTTTCCCTAGTGCTACCTATAGCCATGTAGTAAGGTAAATATACATTATAGAATGAGGGATACCAAGATCTTTCAAGGATGGTTGGATATAGGATAATACATAAGGCCCCAAAGTGCCAACATTGGACAATTCTGTATTAGTTATTTATTGCTGCCAACAAAATCACCAAAAACTCAATGACTTAAATCAATAATAGTAATTTATTATTCCTTGATCTCTGTGGGTTAGGAATTCACAGGTAGCTTAGATATGTGGTTTGGCTCAGGGTTTACTATGAGGTTGTAGTTAAGAAGTTAGCTGTAGTTGTAGTCATTTCAAGGCACAAACGGAAGTGGAGAATGCACTTACAAGGTGACTATGTTAGTCTATTCAGACTGCTGTAAAAAATTCCATAGACTAAGTGGATTAAACACCAAATTTTATTTCCCCCAGTTCTGAAAACTGGGAAGTCCAAGATCAAGTTACTGGCAGATCCAGTCTGGTGAGGGCTGGCTTCTTGACTTATAAAAGTCGTCTTGTTGTGTCCCCAATGTTTGTCTGTCTTTTTCTCTCTGTCCCTGCCTCACATGCCTCTTCTTCTAAGGGCACTAATCCCATTATGAGGGCTCCATTCTCATGACCTAATTACTTCTCAAAGCCCCCACCTCCAAATACTATACCATTTGGGTTTATGGTTTCAACATATGAATTTGGTGTGGTGGAAAAAATATACCATCCACAACAGTGACTAGCTAACATGACTAGAATATTAGTGTTGAGTGTTGGTGAGAGGCCTCAAATATTCTCCAAATGGATTTACCCCAGGACTGCTTGAGAGACCTTATGACATACTGGCCGACTTTACCCAGAGAGAGTGATCCAAATGAGCAAGATGGAAGTGGCAATGTCTTTTGTGATTCGACCTCAGAAGTCACACACCATCACTTCCACCATATTCTATTTGTTAGAAGCAATTCACTAAATCCGGCCCCAATTCAAAGGAGGGAAATTAGAGTGTAGTTTTTGAAGGAAGAAATGTCAAGTAATATGTGGACATATTTTAAAACTGTCACAGCCCTTTTAGAATGGGGCACTGTGAGAACTAGGTAATAAATGAAGTCCACGGACCCACTTGATGATCATTTCTACAGTCTCAAATAGTATAACTGAAATGAACCTACTTGGTAGTCGAGCTGGACGTGACATCTTTGCTGGAGAAAATTAGCATGGACTCTGGTATGTGTTATGGGGTTCCCGCTATAGAAAATATGTTTTTTCCATTCCTGTTAGAAAGACAAATCAGAAACAGTTCATATTTAGTTGGGACTGAAATGAGTATACATTAATGATCTTGCCCCAGAATTTAGGTTAACTAGACTTTTCTAATCAATAATAAATAGACTGAAGGGACTTGGACCATTTGGACATTGTGCAAATCATTGCATTAGTTAATATATTAGGTATCATTTCTCCTCTGATACCACAAATTCATCTTGAATAGATTATTTCACTATTTTTATTATGCCAGTGGTTTCTGTATGGTTAAGTACATGATGGTAACTTTGGATTCCATGGTTATGTGACCTTGATGTACCTCATTTGCTGTACCATAGGTCCCTTGAGTCCAAGGTTATGTGGTATGCCATATTTGGAAATCATATACTCTGTAACTTCTCAGATAGCGGTAATAGCCTAGGCACTGCAGGTAGACAAAGTAAAACGATACTTGGTCTGAAGGTCCTGCTTCCCAGAGGGTATTTCCAGCAGATGATACAATAAGAGTTTCATTGAACTTTTAGCTATGACTCCTACTTGATCTCTTCTGGTTCTTTTTGCTAAAAGAGCAGCAGGCAAGGAAAGTAGTCACCATGCTGGCAAGGGTAATTACCCTGAAATCAGGAGAAGACAGGGTTACTGCTACAACAATGCTTGCAGGAATAATAATTTGGGTGCTCAAGTGAATCACTGGTAGTCTTTGGATGTTTCCATGCCTAATTTTAACTGTAAATACAGAAGTACAGCAGCCACGGCCTGAGAATAGTATAATAACTAATGGGTCACACCCTCTCACCAACAGATAGGGGTCTAGTTTACCAAATCAGGCAAGCCTTCTCATCCAGCAGAATTGCCCAGGAGGGTGAGGAAAATCTAGAAAAAGTGATGGAAGGGGAAGATGTATATTAATTATGGCCTCAGGGTCAACTATAACAGTGATGGATGTAGTTTAGCCAACTAATCTTCATAAATTTATACAGGAATTAACTACATGGACAGATATACCTAGATGGAATCAGTTTGAATTGAAAAACAAATGCATCTGTGCAGTAGTATACCTACTATAGTAAATGATATCTGGTAGCCTACCCAGAGCCACTTTCTTAGACTACTACATCTTCAGCTGCTGTGAGTGTTGGCTTCTAATTAATGTCTCACACCTGCACCATTTGCCAGAGAATTTCCCTGGGCTGGTGGGAGTTTATCTTTCATTTGAAAGGTTATGTCTCTCAACCACTCCTTCACTTTTGTAAACAACCAATGATTAACTGATACAAGGATACATAAAGTTGGTCTCCTTGTCTCAAAGCAGGATAACCCTGTGGTATGATTTATGTCCCAGAGCTACCTCATCACTCCACTTCAGCAGATCTGGTTGGCCCTAGATTGTAAGTGATACTATATCCTCAATGGGCTGTTTCCTCTTCATTATTCTGCTTCTTTAACTTCTCTTACAAGTCTTTCCTCAAGAGCATATCTTCAGTAAAACATATGCATCTAAATTCCTGCCTCATCCTATGCTCCTGAGGCATGGAAACTAAGACCCTGATATATGGTAGACATCCAATATTTTTGTTTCTTGGTTTGTTTTGGCAAAACACGTAAGTGAATGAGTCAATGAATTTGACATAACACTAAAAAAGATGTAAAAGGAAACACAATGAATTCAAATATGGAGTAAAAACTACTTTCTTTTTAGCTCCAGAAAAATGCAAGTTGGCACAAGTTCATTAGGTGATATCCTCAGAAAAAGTATAAAGAATTCTTAATCTTATTTAAGAAGTCAGGGCAACAACTGAAATGGCAAAATTATAAGAGTCTAGGAAATTAAGTTCTATTTAATTAGTGTAGAGTAAGGAACTATATGTTTTATTCAATAGTGGACTGGGGGCACTATGATTGCTTTATAAGTATTAATCATTATTCAGGATAACCAAAGATATTTTAAATTATTTATAATAAAGCTATAAATTTGGTGAGCATCATATGTAAGAGATTTACATTTCCTTATTAATCTGGATTATTTTCTTTTATTTTCTCTTAACATTTTTTTAATCATTAATTTTTAGTACTTGAAGGGAACTTAACGGCCTTCAGAATCTACCCCCTTGTGTTTATAGATAAGAACAAAAAACCTAGATAGGTAATTCACTATTAACTAAATTCACATAGATGTCTGTAATTCTAATCCTTCTGTTCATGTTATATTTGAACAATTTGTCTCATATGATCTACATATAAAATATTTTTTTAAAAATCAGGCCTCCGAGCTACACATTTCCTGTCAGTGGTCATTCACTATTTAATACAGTGTAACAGCTGTCAGGGACTCCCTTTCAATAACAAGTATATTAGCTTTTTCAGATCATTGAATTATATAACAATGTAATTTCGGCCAGTTGTTTTCCTTGTTGAAGATCAGGCCAAAGGTAATAACAGACATGGCTTTTCTTCAATGAAAGTAGATGCCTAGCTGTGCTGTTATTTGTTTTATAAGGGTAAAAGCAATTTTTTATTGAATGTTTTGTCAAATTATCTATAAGGCATAAAATCAAGAATAAACAACTTTTAGAAATTTTAACTTGTAAATATGAGAATATATTTCCCTTCAGTCCTGTTGCATCTCTAGATCTGAGTGTTGGAATTATACTAATCAACCAATGTTGTTCTCCATACGCAAGCTCTGAATTTTCACATAATACGTAATTTGTAGGCCTTGGTTCCTGTGCTAAACTGTTGATCTATAGAGAAAATTAAAATGATCTGTTTATTTTGAAGACAACAACTTGTATTTTTTCTTCTTTTTGAAATTCATTTTTATTTCTTATATATATCAGGCACTCAGACAATGATGCAAAAATACTGTGTTGTAAATTGAGGACACAACACATTTTACAGGACACCTGGCAAAACATATATGAGCATATTCAAAGCAGGGTAAAGAAGCTTTACCGTATATTAAAAATATAAAAGAATAAAAAAGAGAAAAGTAGAGAATCAAAGAGAAAATTAGACTATTGAATATATCATAATAATAATGATGTAATGCTAGGTGAACCTATTTCATAGGTGAATTAGTATGTATGCTGCATAACAAATTACCACAAACTCAACAGCTTAAAACAGCATTCATTTAATATCTCACAGTTTCTGTAGATCAGAAAATCAGGTACCGCTTAGCTGGGTTCTTTGCTCAAGGTCTCATAAGGATGAAACTCAAGGTGTCTGTCAAGCTGCCGTCTTATTTGGATCAAGTTTCTCTTTCAAGCTCAATTTTTATCATTAGAAGAATTCAGTTCCTTGTGCTTCTAGGGCTAAGGCTCCCTTTTTCTTTTTAGCTGGGGGCCACTCTTCGACCCTTGCAAGTGGCCCCTTCCATCTTCAAAGCCAGTACAGCATATCAATTCTTCTCATGCTCGAAATCTCTCTGGCTTTCCCTTTGCCACCAAGTGAAGGAAGCTTTGATTTTAAAAGAATTTTAGGTCAAGCCTAACTCAATAACCTTCATATTTTAAAGTCAACTCACTTTAATCCTATCCACAAAATCCCTTCACAACAGTACCTAGATTGGGGTTTCATTGAATAACCTTGCAATGGCAATTTTGTTGGGACCGTCATAAAATTCTGCCTATCACAGTAAGTTCAACCTATGAAATGGGAGAGCATATATTTAATAATGGGTTAATATCGAAAATATATTATATAAGGAACTCCTACTACTTCATTAGCAAAAATACAAATAATTGATTTAAAAATGGGCAAAGGACCTGAATAGGCATTTCTCCAAAGAAAACATACAAATGGCCAACAAGTATATGAAAACGTGCTCAACACCACTAATCATCAGAGAAATGCAAATATAAACTCTGTGTTGCCATTAACTTGATAGATCATGTGAATGATGTGTTTTGGATTTTTGGAGGACCTGACTTGTGTAATTATAGACAATGGCCTTGTAAGTCAGGACAGTTTCACATTGTTCAGATAGGGCAACTAAAATAGAATAGAGAGATTTTCCTAATGACAAGTAAAAAATACTTCTAGAAAGTTGAAGACTGAGAGTTATTTGATATAGAAAATCATTAGAGTTGTGGTTAGAATAACAAATTTGGTATTACCCACCAAATTTCAGAACATGTAAAGTAGATGTTAGACCATGAAGATAAACAGACATTCATTTAAGGAAAAAACAGATTTGGTAGGATCAAGCAAAAGTGATGCATGTCCATGGAATTATTATGAAAGTTATAATAATTTTTCTAGCTTACATTTTATTGTTGCAGAAGAAAAATATTTACTCCCACACTCTAGTGTGAGTTTATATTCATGCCAAACCTCTTGCTAATATGGAAATTCTTGTATTTATTCAAGATTTCAAATTATAATTGAGAAGTAATATAATGAAGCTTATCTAGTTTAATATTTAATATTTAATAGTGTTGTAAACCACGGGTTATGGAAAGAACACTTTCAATTTTGGGAATGAAAGAGATCATCCTTCAGCTAGACTTAGACCTTGTTAGACAAGAATGATTAAAAATGTCAAAGCCAAGAATTTAGGGCATTTTAGAGATAAAAAAAAACAACAGCAACACCACAATTGTTTATGTGAAGGATTGCACTAGTTTCAACAAATAAAAATATGTATTTTATCTGATTTATATATTTTTATATTTGCACATATACATTTATATAAAATATATGTATTTAATTTAAATGGTAATAATTGGGGGAATAAATGACAATAGTACATGTCGATTTAACAGCTTCCATATTTTTTGTCTCTGGAGGTTGAGGTTCAATTCCTTTTTAATTTCGTTAAAACAGACAAAAACAAATCCTTAAAAAAATGTTTTCTTTATGCATAGATAGATAAATAAGTGAGGCTAATTTGTATGTCATGACAATAAGTCATCAGGTAAATCTTCTAATTATGTTGAAGACCCTATTTTATGACTGTTTTGTAAGCTCAGTGAAACAAAGAGCTTCAGATTAAACCAAGAATCAAGAGAAGTAACTGCAGAAATAAACTACCCTAACTCTCCAAGCCACAGACTGACCACACAGTTAACTTCTCTCTCAAATGTTTGAAGGTTCCTGAAGGGACAGGATGGGGAATCTAAGAAGAGCCCCAAAATGTGGAGCTGGCAAGGGGCCAAGGATCCTGGAGGACTCTCTAAAAAGAGAGTCATAACAATGTGAATGATTACATACTGTATCTTTTAGCTAGGGCGAGGGTTCAATAGGAGGGAGTGTCCCCTGAGAAGAACAGCAATTTCTTTAATTCCATTGCATGGAAATAAGGAATCTAAGTTTATCGAAGCCTGTGGAGAAGAAGAGGTCATATCCAATAACAGAAGCAAATGAATCACTCTTTGTATCTGATCAATTACATCCTTCTGTTCATCACACAAATCCTATAAGTGATGTACATTATGACACCTGAAAGAGTCAGTCAGGGTAGAAAAACATCTAGTTAAAACCTGCCAACAATTGTGTATCTACTTAGAGATGAAGACTTGAAGACCCCTTTGTTGGGAAAAAATATTTTATTTCTACAAATGTAAGGCAAATATTCTATTCTGAAATAGTGAAGACGCAGGCAACAGATTCTGCTAATCTGCACAATAATCTGCAATGGCTTTCAAATTTGGTGTGCATGAAAATCACATGGATAATCTGTTAAAAATATTAACACCCGGTACTCTGATTTGTTAGATGGAAATTGAGACCAGACGTCTGTATTTAAGGATAAACATCAATACATGAATGGATTAATAAAATGTGGTATATGTATACCATGAAGTACTATTCAGCTATAAGAAACAATGGTGATATAGCACCTCTTGTATTATCCTGCATAGAGCTGGAGCCCATTTTAATAAGTGAAATATCCCAAGAATGGAAAAACAAGCACCACGTGTACTCACTATCAAATTGGTATTAAACGACCAAAACTTAAGTGCACATATAGTGATAGCATTCATGGGGCATTGGGCAGATGTAAGGGGGGCGGAGGGGATGGGTATATACACCCATAATGGGTGCGGTGCATATCGTCTGGGGGATGGACATGCTTGAAGCTCTGACTTGGGGACAAGGGTGATATATGTAACCTAAACATTTGTACCCCCAGAATATGCTGAAATAAATAAATAAATTAAATAAATAAATAAATACAAGCATGCTCTGATTATTCAAATTCAAGTCAAATTTTAAGAAAAAATTCAAATAAAATGTTATCTTCCTTATTTGCAACGGACATTTTTCTGTGGCTTTGAAGGTGTTTTCTTTTTGAAAAATAAATGACATTTTCCCCTTTGTTTTCATCTAAGATTTGAACTGAAAACTTCTCTTTCATGTGGCAGAAGCAAACATCTTCTACAGTGTTGTGTCAAAACTAAAATTTAGGTTAGAAAGGTATATTTAGGAAATGTGTGGAGTCCCTTGCTGTAAGTACTTGAGAAAGAGCCTTACCTAATATATGGTTTTAAGTTGTCTCTGTTGTTTGAGGTAGTGATGGTGGTGGTGTTGATATTCTCAACCCTTTAGTAATGTTTTACAGATTGTTAATATTTATAGCTCTGTTCTGAGAAATAAGTATCTGGATATATATCCATGTATAGAGAAAAGTAATAGAAGAGAAGTGAAAAACCAGTATCAAAGCAAGAAATGATCTGAAAAATAGAGAAACAGGGATCTAAAAAGCTAGCTGAAGTGATAATTCAAAATCAGGATTTTTTTTTTTGGTGGAAGGTACAATACCTTTGGGATTTCTAGAAAAATATTGCTAAGGGAATCTGGTAAAAGTCTGGAATTCCAAAGTCAAGTGGCATGAGGATTCAGACAACTATTTGAACATTCTATGGTGCTAGATTCTTGAAGGCTGGAACAGACAGAAAAATCTACATAATATTTCTAAGGACTGGGGTAATGCTAATCAGTGAGGTGGGATATAGGTTTTGTAGGGAAGTGTAAAGAAAATGTCACAACTTTAGTTTAGGGCGTCATCAATCCCATTTTCTTCCCAATCAAGAAAACAATCTTGAACCTTTGGGAAATGCATGTGGCTTTTGGGATCACTACATAGATACAACCTCACTTTTCCTCAGCCTGGCCATAGATGACATAACTGCTGCTTCAAGGTTTGAGAAGTGACAATCCAGATCAATGCTAAGTGCAAGAGTATGACAATAACCAGCTTAAGTTCAACCACTTAACTGGTTCTGTTTTCAAACCAGAAAGATACTTTCTCTGCCTGTACTAAAATTTTGGCATGGGCCATCACCATATATCAATGAAAGAAAATACAAGAAAATACCTTTCCTTTGAGGGAGATCCAATTTTGAATAAATAGCTTCAGAAAAGACACGAAAGAAATTCTGAGGAGAGAAGAGAAAATTATTTAGCTGGGCAGATCAAGTAAAATTAATGAATTGATCACAAACTCAGTCTCCTTAATAGTCATTCATTCCTTCATTCATTCTTTGAAATATTTATTTTTTGCCTTCTCTGTTCTGGGCATTATTTTGGGGCCTTAGAATATGTATCAGTGAGCCAAGTAGATGAAGATTCCTAATCATGTACTTTTTTTTAATTGTGTTTGGGGGAAGGGGTGGAGTCAATAAAGAATTTTTAGAATGAGTTTAAACCATATAATATGACTTTCAAAGGCAAATCAACACTGCAAACCAGAGTCCACAAATCTGTTTCTTAAGGAAATCATTCTCTAGTTTAGTCAGTTTAGTATACAGGCATTTCATAAATGCTATTCTTAAATAATCACCATTGAACATAATTTTCCTATGTAGTAGAGGCATATTTCCAATCTTCAAGTAATTATCAACCATTTCAAGCAACATTCAATATGATTCTACATACATATACATATAAAAAATATTTTGGAATAAGGTTTTTGTGGTTGCCTGAAGTTATTATAATGAGATATAATTCAGAATTTCCCCAAATTAAATGTGCTTGTTTAATTGCAATATATTTGAGGATTAGATTTTTTGAAACTTTTCTCTCATCCACTACTCTCCGTCCTTCATGATCTTTTTTTTTTTTTAAATCGTATGTTTGTGTCTTATGTATTTTTTTTTTATTTCAGCATAATATGAGGGTACAGATGTTTAGGTTACGTGTGTTGCCCTTCCCCTCCCCTCCCCCCCTCAGTCCAGGTTTCAAATATGTCCATCCCATTGCGTGGTGCACATTGCACTCTTTGTGTACACATATACCCGTCCCCTCCTCCC
>CAUYSK010128070.1:0-33227 GCA_963575035.1 Avahi laniger
TATTCCCTATTTTCCTTAAGAAAACCTAAAGGACACTCTGTTTACCAAGGCAATAAGGAATGCATTGGTGAGGGGGGCAAGAGTATCACAGAGTCTCACAGCAACTGTCCTCTGCAGGCTGGGCTGATAGTAGAAGATGCCGTTGTAGAACTGAGCCTGCCAATAGCAATTAAGATGATAGCATCCTAGAACAGCAGAGGAAGGGAGGTATCATTCAATTGTCAGAAGTAAAGTGCAATGAGAAATAAAGTCAGGATAACAAGCAGGAGAGTCTGACCTACAGAGAGCTATGCAGTTGGCTAATACAACACTGAGTTCCTGGGGTCAAGACAGATCCTCAGCCAATGAGAGTATCACTTAATATAATAATGTATAATCCAAAGTCAAGGATGAATGAGCAGAAAATGGAGGCCAGATACCCAATGGAAAGTCTTGATCTTGGTATAAATTCCAGTTCTCAGGTAGTTCACAGCCCCAGAATCCGGCATGTGAAGAAGAGGCTGTGTCCTCAGGAGGAAAGTCCCTGAAAATCTATAGCAAGTATAAATTATAATGCATCCCCCCATCCTCCCTCAAGGGATCTATGGCTCTTTATTAACACAACTACACATTAGAGAACATTTTGAACTATCTAACTATGGGTAGTTGATACTGGTACCTGGAAACCCAAAGCTTGATCTGATCATTCCCACTTTGTTAGAGTAGGGTAATACATATGAGGTTTTTGTTTGTTTGTTTGTTTTTATTTTTTTTTTACCATTCTGCCAGCATTTATATGATGACGAAGTCTTATTAATTCTAACTCCAAACACTCTCTTTCATTTCCCTCTTTTTCTTTATCCCTCAAAACACTAATTTCATCACCTCTTACTTAGATCAACTAAAATAACTTTTGCTCATTGTTCCTGTTTCAACATGTTTCTCCTTCCAATTACTCAGAATGCTACCAGAGCTTTCTTAATAAAATATGAAAACCTCTTTATCAATCCTTTGCTTAAGAATCTCCAAGGGCTAACATTTTGCTATAAGTAAAAAATCAAACTCCTTATCTTAATATAAGACCCTTCGCAGTCTGGTCATCACAGCTTACTTGCCAGCCTTGCCTCCAGCCACACGCCCCTGCTCCCTGTGTTCTGACCACACAGGACTTCGCCCAGCACCATTAGCAGATCCCCCTCTGAGTTTCTGACAATGCCATTTTTCCCATTTGAAAAGCCCTTCCCTTTTTATCTCCCTCTTCCTCTGGAGGCAATCATTCAGGTTGGATAAATAAGTAGACAGACAACATGAGGCCCCTATTAGCAGTGAGTTGAATGGAGACAACTTGAGCCATGAGGAAGGGGGACATTTGCTTCCTTGGGAACCATTGTTTTAGAGATACAGTATCAAAGATTCCTTGATAAACCTATTTAGAAACAGTATGATTTTCTACATAGCAAACTCCACTTCATTTAAAATCTAGCTCAGTTGTTATCTTTTCCTATTCTCAACCCTTATAGAATCAGTTGTTCATTCACTTGTTGAGAGTTTTATTCCCAGTATTTTGTTCTAACCTCTATTTTACTATGTAAAAGATGTTATTGCAGTTATTAGATGCTGTCTAATCATCTTTATATCCCTAGCATTTAACATAGTGCTTGGCTCATACAGCCATCTACATTCTTATTGAATTGAATTAATATATGCTCTCCTATACTGTTGAATAATAACAAAGTTAATGCTATTAACTATTAATGTGTATGTATTAATAGAATATACAAGTAGGTTTTGTTTAGTTTTAATCTTTCTCCCTTCCTCCACCCTCGTTTCAATCTTATTTTTGTATTCGCACTTGACCTTATTGCATTTACTTGAGTTTACCATTTGTGATCCTATAAAATGTATGAAGTGAGAGAGCCTGACCAACCATTTGGCAGCCTTTTACAAGGCAGGAAGAAGAGGAATTGTTTTACCTGCTTTATTTTTTGAATTATTATAAAAATTTCTACAATTAGCAAAAGTAAGCAGAAAATTATAATGAATATCCTCATTCAACAATTACTAACTCATAGCCACTCTTGTTTCACATATATTCCCACTTTCCATTTCCAGGTTATCTTGAAGCAAATTATAGATGTCACATTATTTTTTATTTATAAATATTTCCATATGGACATCTAAATTTTAAAAACTATTTTTAAAAACGTAACCTCAATACCACTATCACTTCCTAACTGGAAAAAACTCAGTAATTTCTTAGTATCATCAACTATTCAGTCAGTGTTCAAAGTTTTTGTGGCTCTGAAATCTTTAGTTAACAGTCTCATGGAAAGAAAGAAGATAATTATCTGTTCATTTTTCACAAACTAGAATGATTATGGTCCTTCAGAGCCATGGCCATAGCTTAGTAAGCTCAAATATTTGTGCAGCATAATAATTGACAATAAGGAGTTAATGCAATTGTATCGATATCATTACCACATCACAGAGAGACACAGGAGTGGGAGTGAGTGTTCCAGGTCCCGCTCAGCTAGAGTTTTCAGGGCATCCCAGAAAGATGGCATTCTAACCTTCCCTTCGGTTGAAATCACAATCAAGAATTGATTACAGTAGTGGTAGTCTCACATATTTTTGTGCTAACCACCCAATTTCATCTCTTTATTATGTAATTACTAATTGATTACTGGAAAGTAAAGCTAATAAAGAAGTGCTGAGACTCTCTTCCCCATAAGAGTACAATAATGACTCTGAATTATGCAATATTTTAGAAAATGGATAAAATATCTTATTTGCAATTTAAATACTCTACAATCCTCAAATTTCTATTTCAAGACAGAGTAATAACCACTTTTACAATGAATACACCACACAATAAGGAATTTACACAAATGTATTAACTCCTCAAATGCTTCCTCATGCACTTTCTTTGAATGTGGCAATACTGAATCTATTGGTCTCTTACCTCAAATAATATTTTAAGAGTAAACTCATTCCATTAAACCATGATTAACTATTTTCCTCCTGTTATGGACTGTATGTTTGTGTCCTACCCTGCCTGCCCCAAAATTTATATTTTGAAACCCTAATCCCCAATACTATGGTATTTGGAGATGGGGCCTTTAGGAGGAAATTGGGTCATAAGGGTGGAAATCTAACAATAGAATTAATGCCCTCATAAGAAAAGACACAAAGAACTTGCTTCCTCTTTCTCTCTGCCATATGAGGATACAAAGAGACAGCAGCCATCCACAAATTGGAAGTGAGCCCTCACCAGAACCAGGCCATGCTGACACAGTAATGTTGGACTTCCAGCCTCTAGAACTGTGAGAAATGAATGTCTATTGTCTAAGCTACCCAGTCTACAGTCATTTGTTAAAGCAGCCCAAACAAAAATGACATAACACATAAACTAAGACCTCCACATAACAAATGTAATTATCTGAATATTCTACTCTTCAGCCTTTTATCTTGGCATCAGATGGACACAGCTTAAGACACAGCTTTCAAGTAGGTGAATTAGTAAACCAACTAGAAATAAAAATAACACTGTGTGATACGGGGAAAGGAGAGCCAGAACTGGAATCTATTCCGCTCTTCACTACATACTAGTCTTGTGATTTAAGCAAACCCCTCTCCTGAATCTGACTGCTTCCCTTTAAACAACTGGGGGCCTTGGATTAGATTATTTGCAAGGACCCTTGCAGTTTAAGGAGCTGTTTCTAAATATTAACAGAAGATAACCTATCAGAAAAGCTGTGAGAATATCATCTTGAAACATACTTGGTACTAACCAAAAAAGGAGAATCAGGTTGAGTCACACATTGCACTAGTAACTCTATCTGCTCTTGCATTTTCTACATTGCAATAAGAGTTTTCACAGAGAATTTTGTTTTTGTGACTTGTCAAATGACACACAGTACAAAAACTTATTGACATGAGCTCCAGATGGGCAGAAGGAAAAAAAAAATCAATACATTTAAATGCCAAGCCTTTTAAATTGATCACTGTACTAGTTCATCTCAGACAGCAAAATGACTGACTTAGGATGCAGAGATTCCCAACTGGGCAGGACAATTTTCCTGATTGAATTTTTCTTATACAAACAAAGTGACTGTTTTTATTTGTTATTTTCTTTACATATTCTTTCACATGCAAAAGATTTTAATAAGGAAAAATGCAATGCATACTTCAAGCATAATTCATTGAATAAAACTCAGCCACGCTGACTGCAAATTATACTTACGAAGCAATTAAAGTAGTATTTAGGCTTAAAGGGATAGAATTTATAACCAATTAGGTGGGAGGAGAAGGAAAACGCAGGGAGGTAGAAAAATCTCCACAGAGATATTTGGATTTGAGATTAGCCTTGACAAATGAACAAAGAAGCAAAAAGCAAACAGAAAAATGTGTTCCAAAGAAAGGGGTCAGCATAGGGAAGACAAGATAGGAGAGAGAAGTACAGACATGCTGGTACCTACTTTCCATAGACACTCTCACTTAATGTTCACGACCATCTGAGTATTATCATAATTTCCCAGATGTGGAAACTGACAGGTTAATTACCAAATTGTCCCAGGTTATATACTCAATTATTGCCTGAGGTTATACACTCAAATAAAAAACCAGCTTTCAAATCCTAGTCTGAGTGACTTCAAAGTCACATTTTATTGACATATTTATTTATTCAAAAAGCATTTATTGAGCACTCACTGGATCAAAGACCGCAGTTAAAACCAGTGATGCCGTAGTCACTGTCTGTAAGGAGCCTGTGGGGCTCTTGGGCTGACTGGGGACAGGTGAGTTTCCAAGCTGATCTGCGATAATCTTGCCTGACTCTCCCTTCCTGTGCTGGTTTGCGCTCCACAAGGTACCATATGAATTCATCCTCGTAAGGACCAGTTAAACTGCTGGTCCTTATTGTTTAGTGAAAATCTCAGGACAGTATAGAAAAATCACCCCTCAAACTGAGAGGGAACCAAAAGACCAAAGAATGACTCAGACAAGTCCCACTTAATGCGTTAGATGAATTTGTTAGACATTACTAGGCAGCCCAGGAATTTCTTCCACAGGAGCTTTCTTACCTGCAAAATCCACATCTGCCCACCCTGTTGCATAAAACCTCTTCCCAATGAGTAATGCAAAGGTTTTACATTGTATCTTTGCTTATTCACAGTGAAACAGATCATGCAGGTGCAGTACCATCATCCTATGCTGTCAGGCACCCCATGTTATGTTAATGATATTAAAATTTTCTACTAGGTGGGGATTCAGTGTTACAGTTAGCTCCAGGCTTTGACACTATAGGACAGCCAAAGCAGCCCTAAAGCAGCCAGGGCCAGACTGTGCTGGCCGTTTCAAGGCAAGAAAGTGCTGAGGCACCCAACAAAGTGCTGGGCACGTTTCCCAGGCCCAGTAGTTACCTTGGTACCTGCCTCGTATACTTGATGACGATTTTGCTGAGCACTCGAGGCTAGCAGTATTTCTGTTATGTGGCGGGGAACTTGCATTTTTCCCTCAACTATTCTTCACTGAATCTTTGTGACTACGATTATGCTGTGCCAATAGGATCCAGTACAGGACTGTCTTGAAAAGCAGCTAAGAGAGGCTCCTGTCTTGAAGGAGCTCCCACTGTCCCCGGAGGAAGCCCAGATTCAAGCATCTTGCTCCTCCAGTATCCTTCGTAGACCCTGGGCACCTGGGATGTATGCTTAGGAACAGAAGGGTCCCTATCTGTTCCCTTCCCATTCCCAGAGGGAGCAAAGGGTTCCCTGGAAAGGCATGGATCCTCTTCTGCCCCTTGGCTGTTGAAGCTGTTAGAGGCAAGAATTAATACCTCCTCCTGGTAGCTTTCTTCTCTTTGACCTTTTCTTTGTCCCTAACAATGCGTTCCTCCCATTCCTTATTTTCATTCTTCTTGATGTGCTAACACATGAGGCAAACTTCCCTTAATCTCAGGAATTCAAAAGTAGAAAATCTGTTTCGTTTTCTAGCGTTGCAAAGCTTGCCCATCTTCTCCACGGGGATGTAGCCTTCTTAACACACACTGAAATTAGTTTATGTGCAGGCTACGTATGTCTTGAGCCATTTCCCTGGGCCCAAAACAAGCCTTGTCCATAGGCTTTGAACTCCAATTAGAAAGAATATCCAGGCTTTGGGGCCAGTGATAAATTATAGAGGTGCTTCACTTCCAATTTTAGATG
Organism: Avahi laniger; assembly: GCA_963575035.1. Classification (NCBI taxonomy): domain Eukaryota; kingdom Metazoa; phylum Chordata; class Mammalia; order Primates; family Indriidae; genus Avahi; species Avahi laniger. The sequence goes on from CAUYSK010128070.1 coordinate 6,180, forward strand.
ACCATTAATAGGGTCAATATCTATAGCACGTTCCACTATGGTGCAGTTATTATTTGACCAGAAAGCCTAATTATCTCATATTATCTGTAACTGGTTCGAAAGAAGAAATACCTTAACCAGAGAATTTAGGAAAAGATAGCATAAACTGAGGATTTATAATAATAAAAGACGCACACATTTTCAATCTTTCCTTATAGCAAATTTCTTATCGTTCATATCTTTATCTTTTAATTTTGAGGGAGATGGGATGGGCACTTAACATGCCGTATGTAGGGCTGGGAATGGGAATACAGATGGCCTACAGTCTAACAAAAAACTTCATTCAAATTTTCCTCTTTACTCTTTCAGGGGAAGTTTAGGTCACTTTTAAAAATTCTGTATACGCCTGTTTCTTCCTGGTTAATTTATTAATATACATTGGAAGAGCTTGATGCATTTTGGTTTCTAGAATTGCACTGGACCTGCACAAAATCAAAGTCACAAATCCCCTTAGCAACTGCCTAAAAATGTCTTGAAGATTATTAGCTTTAAATTTTGCAAAGCTGTGTTTATTTGGCTTCTAATTTTGAATATATCCCAAATGACAAATTAAAACCTATCAAATACTGGCTTAGTTTGAGTCCCTCTCAGAAGTCTATTGTTTTATCAAAATAAAATGGCACCCAACTGCTCAAAGACATAAGGTTTGCTTTATCTCAAACAAACAGAGCTAGAATATTAGAAATGAGAAAGAAGTAACATTTTCTGGGAAGGTTTAGCATTTTATTAACAGCAAGCATACTCGTTTTGGAAAACCTTTCAACTGAACAATGGTTTGCATTATCCTCAGACTTCAGTTTTCCTCCAAATCCTCTTTTGTAGGCATTTCTTAGCTCTCTCAACACTGTTTGACAGTTTTGTTATTTTAGTCTGATTTTCTGCAATTTTACTTCTCTGCGGTCTGATTTTATTATTTGCCATATTCTCTCTTTCAGATTGGGAGTTTTATTCTGGTTTTGGCTTGCCAGGGTTTTGGCAGGCTACTGCTATAAAATACAAGAGATTTGGAAGCTATGCAGATGGCAAATGTAGTGTTGTGTGCTTTCATTCATGATGGGCTTCCGTCTTTTTTATAACAGGTGGGAAAACTGCCAGCTCTTATTTCCTGTGACTGCTTCTGACATATTTAAGCAAGACTGTGGTAGAGACTTGCAGGGCTGAAGGGTTTTTAGTTTGGATAGGCTCTGGTGCTTGGACTTTAAAAGAAAAAGGTTCTGTTGATACTTAACATTAATCTTCTTACATTTGTTTTGTATCTTGGTAGGTTTTTAATGACTCCATTTACCTCTGAAGTTAACATCTCCTTCCTTTCAAAAGAGTTAAATGATTACCTAATATTTTCTTTCGGTTTTTATTGTTTGTTTTTCCCTGAGTCAGTACTCATGATAAAAATGAAAAATTTTTTTTTGAAAGAACATCTTGCCAAGCATTACTATTAAAATAATAAGATCTACTTTCTCAATTGAAATTTAATAAACTTGTTTCTGGAAATGGCTCCTGGAAAACAGAAACATTCACTTCAGTTAGTTATATCCGAGAACTTAAACTTAGATAAACTATTCTTTTTCAGAGAAAGATAGAATAATTTTCAAACACCATGGATTAGATATTTAGGACACTCTAGTAAATCAAGGGTGTTAAAAGTGCAATATTATGCAAAAAGCAAAATATTGTTTGGCATTTTTAAGGACAGTACATATTTCCATCATGTAACTATTGCAGTATAAGAACTGAAAATAATTGTCTTCGCAGGGCCTCAGTTCCCCTTGACTATGTCTTTTTTTTTCCCATAGTAAGATGCATTGGGGAAAACATAATTCTGTTAATTTCTGTACAACCTAAGAGCCCAGAACAGGAATACACATCAGCACAAGAAACACAGACCTTCACAAATACAGCTTCATTAATATAAATTAATGCATTGTAGCAACATATTAAGTTTTATCTCTGGTATACTATATAGTATCTATTGATTTATGGGTTCTACTATAAAAAGGCACACAATTTTGCTTCTGGGTCACACATAAATGACATGACAAATAAGCAACTGATCTGATTCTAATATCTACGGCCCTAAATATTATGCCCTCACTCAATAGGAATCCGAATCAGTGGGAATTCTAAATGCAAAATTAATGGAGTCCTAACCACAGAAAACAAAAACAAGGATTCTACATGTCCCAGGAGATTTCTAATATCTCACCCAGAACTTGAGCGAGGCAATTCTCCCCTACAGATAACTCTATCTTTATAATAAGACATTCGTTTCCTTGGTCTTGCCTACAAAATGCCAATAGCACCTTTTCTCCTAGTTAGAAGGTGAGACAAAAAACAACTCCCACTACTCTCAGACATTCCATGGATGGCAAGATACTTGCCCCTATTTGAGAACAATGGCACACTCGATATTGGCTTGGAGGTTCTTCAAACCTAGAACCCAAAGTGATAAAGAAAGTTTTGTTGCACATTAAAGAAAGGAGTCCAACTATAGGGCTTGCATATGTTTTAAACATATTGTTTCTGTTGTATAGGTTATATGGGTTGACTTTATGTATTATTAAATATTCAATTTATTTACCTTGATCAAAATAATAAAGAAAGAGATCATTCAGATATAAATATAAGGTAAAGAAAATAAAGCTAAGTATCAATATTTCCTCAAATTATGATGCTTTTCAATGAGCACATAATTTTTGTCCACTTTTATTTAACTGTATATACAGCCAAATTAAAGCTGAAATAAGGAGATTGTAATACAAAGGCTAAAACCTACCTGACCCTCAGACTACTTTATATGTAAATTAGAATTTATGAGTAGAAGTCTAATATTATTATGGGGTAAATATGCTATTTAATATACTCAAGTGAAAATATTATCAGATTCATTTTAAGTTATCTGATAAATAGGATAGAAAAAATGATTGTTTGAAAAAAAATGATTGCTATAATAATAACAATAATAATAAGGATAAATTTCTTGAATGATGTATATTTTTCAGTAGAAATTTACCATGACAAAGACATGGTCAACTCCATATTAATTAATGTACATATTCTAAGTTAGAAAGTTTAATCTAGTCATTATTATAACTAAGTAAATTTGCCTATAATGTCATGTTTTATTTAGTAATTTAATTATTTTTGGTAAAACATTCCTGAAAGACACAAAAATAGACTTGAGGAAGTGAAAATATATCGTATGTTTCTGGATGAGAAGACATAGCATTCTAAAAATGATAATTTTCTCTAAGCTACATTAAATTTGATACAATTCCAATAAAAATCCTGTAAGAATTTTTTTCTAGAGTCACAAAAGTTATTTCTAAAGTTCATATGGAAAAAATAACCAAGCAATAATATTCAGAGAGATCCTGAAAAGAAGGGACAACTTCATCCAGATACTAAAATGTATCCTAAAGTCTCTATAATTAAACTGTCTGGTATTGTAACATGAATGATCAGACATACTAGCAGCACAGAGTAGAAAATCCAGAAGATGGATCCTAGGACATAGGGGAATTTAGGATATAATATACACAGCATCTCAAATCAGTGCTGAGAAAATTGTATAATCATATAGAATAGTATAATTTGGATCATTCTTCACATCATATATCAGGATAAATTTCAAATATATCAAAGATTGAAATATAAAAAACATAACAATACATGTGCTAGAAAAAATGGGTAAATTCCTTTATAAATCAGATTGGAGAATACTCTCCTAATTATGATTTAAAATCAAGAAGCGATAAAAAGAAAGAGCTGATAAATGTTTATACGTTTTTAAAAAATTATGTCAAACACACACAGAGGAAGAGTAAAAAGACAAATAGTGAACTAGAAAATAAAATATCAATAATATAGCACAGATAAAAGGTTCATACCTTGGGAAATACAGAGATAATTTAATATTTGAAAACAAAAAGACCAATTGCCCTATGAAGAATTTGCAAAGAAAAATGAAGAATATATAAAGATGTTCACCCTCACTCATAGTAAAAAATGCAAAATAAACGTATTCTCAGGTACCATTTCTCACTTACCAATCATCAAAGATCTAAAAATTTGACAGCATATCCCATAGTTGGCTTGTGGGGAGTCAGTTACTCTCATTCACTGCTGGTGGAAATATAAAATCATACAATCCAAGGGAATTTGATATCTAGCAAAATTGCATATACAATTACTGTTTATCTCAGCAATCCCACTAACAGGAACTTTCCCTGAAATACACTAGCAAGAGTATAAAATGCCATATACAAAGATTGTTCATTGTAATGGTATTTGAAATAAGAAAATACTGAGAAAACCAATGTCTATAATTAGAGAACTGCTTGAATAAAGTTGAATGGAGTACTCTGCAGCTATAAAAATGAATAAGGACAACCTCACTCTACAGTCGTATAGTGATCACCAGGATAAACTGTTAGGTTAAAAAAAAGGCACAGGCCGGGCGTGGTGGCTCACGCCTATAATCCTAGCATTCTGGGAGACCGAGGCCGGTGGATCCTTTGAGCTCAGGAGTTCGAGACCAGCCTGAGCAAGAGCGAGATCCCATTTCTACTAAAAAATAGAAAGAAATTAATTGGACAGCTAAAAATATATAGAAAAAATTAGCCGGGCATGGTGGCGAATGCCTGTAGTCCCAGCTACTCGGGAGGCTGAGGCAAAAGGATCACTTGAGCCCAGGAGTCTGAGGTTGCTGTGAGCTAGTCAGGGCAACAGAGTGAGACTCTGTCTCAAAAAAAAAAAAAAATAAGGTACAAAAAGTCTTTGTAATATATTGCTATTTATGTAAAAAAAAAAAGCGATAGGAGTATATATGTATATATGAGCACAAATATACTTACATATGTAGGTATTTATATATGCTCATATGCACGTGTACATATGTATGTATGTTTATAAATATGTATATATGTATTATAAAAAAACAAAAAGATAAACAAAGAACTAGCAAATGTGTTACCTGTAAGAGGAGGTAGGGACAGAGAAGTTAGACTTCTGTTTTGAGTTTTGGCTTTGGAACTTTGTGAATGGTTTATACATCAAATAAACAAAAGTAAAGATAAATTACAAAAAGCATCCTTATATTCCGAAAAGTAATTGAAGTAAGTGAATCTAACTGTATTTTAAGTTGGTGGCATAACTACATAACAAATAATAATGTTGAAGAATTTAAAAACCAATATTTTCATTATAAAGTCCTTGTGGGATATAGCCTAACAATAAAAATTATTAAAAAAGGAGGATATATTAAATTGTATTCAGTGGTTTCATTATTAGTAGAAATGCTGGCATTGCTATTTTGAAGCTATTATGGGTATATCATAAGATAAAAAAAAAAAACACGTAATTATGTTAACACCACCACTAGGAATCAAGATTGTCAGATTAAAAGGAAAAGATCTGAATATAAATTTAAAAATTCAAGTAAGTACCCTAAAATCTGAAATTTAAATATCCAATATCCTATAAACTCATGAAGTACTTTCCTTATATAAAGATGTATGAATTTTAAAGTTTGATTACTGAATAGGTCTAAAAGTTTATAACAGGATAATTCACAATTGCAAAGATGTGGGAAAAACCCAAGTGCCAATCAATGCATAAGTAGATTAATAAAATGCGGTGTATGTATGCCACAGAGTTCTACTCAGCCATAAAAAAACAATGGTGAATTTAAGACATCTTGTATTATCCTGGATGGAGCTGGAGCCCATTCTACTAAGTGAAGTATCACAAGAATGGAAAAACAAGCACCACATGTACTCACCATCAAATTGGTACTAATTGATCAACACTTAATGTGCACAAATGGAAGTAACATTCATCAAGTGTCAGGCAGGTGGGAGGGGGTGGAGGCGATGGGTATATACACACCTAATGGGTGCAGTGAGCACCATCTAGAAGATGGGCACATTGTAGCTCTGATTCAGGTGGTGCAAAAACAATATATATAACCTAAACATTTATATCCCCATGATGTTCTGAAAAAAGAAATATTTTAGGAATTTATTAATCATTTATTTGAAATGTTGACTGTATAATTTCTGCCTTTTAAAATTGTTTATTATAATTATTTGTAAATGTTATTCTTCCTGGGACTCAAATCACCCCATTTTTGACCAATCAGAGCTTGTTCCCTCTTTTATCTTTTTTTATGCCCCTCTAATAATCTCTCAAATCTCCCTTGTCTTTTTGGCACAAGATGTGCCAGGCTCATTTAAATATCTAATATCCTATAAACTCATGAAATATTCTCTCTATATAAAGGTGATTTTTCTCTTTGTTCTAATCTATGATCAATTTTTGTAAATATTGTATGAAAACTTGGAAGAAAGATATTTTTGGTATGAGATACAATCTGATCTATATTAATTTTATTTTATGGATTACATCAGTTAATTTTCTATAATGAAAAACAATAATGCTACAGAAGCAAACAAATAAAAAAACACAACTTAAAAATAAATAAATAATAAAAAAATAAAAGTAATGATAATTTGGTGACAGTGGACAACCTCATTTTGGAATCTAATTGTCATTTTCCACTAAAAGAAAAAAGGCTCTTTGGAGAAATATGTGATTTCAGGTCTTGGAATATTCTAAATGAGCCTGAGTAGCCAAAATATTCTTAAATAAAAGAACAGATCTGGAGGCATCACATTACCAGACTTCAAACTATACTACAAGGCTATAGTAACTAAAACAGCATGGTATTGGCACAAAAATAGACACATAGACCAATGGAACAGAACAGAGAACTCAAATATAAAAACAGCTCCTTACAACTAACTGATCTTTGATAAAGCAGACAACAACATACATTGTGGAAAGGAAGCCCTATTCATAAATGGTGCTTGAAAAATTGGATAGCCACATGCAGAAGAATGAAACAGGATCCATATCTCTCAACATTCACAAAAATTACATCAAGATTGATAAAAAACTTAAATCTAAGTCATGAAACCATAAGAATTCTAGAAGAAAATTTGGAAAAACTCTTCCAGATATTGGCCTAGGCAAAGAATTTATGAAGAAGACCCAATGGCAGTCAGAGCAACACACCAAAAATAAACAAATGGAATTTAATTAAAAAGCTTCTGCACAGCTAAGGAAATATTCAACAGACAAAATGACAGAAAATATTTTCAAGCTACATAGCTGATATAGTGTTAATAGCCAGAATATAAAAGAACTCAAGTGAAACAGCAAGAAAAAAACAAACAATCCTGTTAAAAAGATGGGCAAAAGACATGAATGGAAGCTTTTCAAAAGAAAATAAACAAATGGCCAATAAACATATGAAAAAATGCTCAAGGTCACTAATTGTCAGGGAAATGCAAATTAAAACCACAACGAGATATCATCTTACTCCAATTAGAATGGCTTTTATTAAAAAGTCCAAAAACAATTGATGCTGGCATGGATGCAGAAAGTAAGGAATGTTTATATGCTATTGCTGGGACTGTAAATTAATATAACCTCTATGGAAATCAGTATGGAGATTTTTCAAGGTACTAAAAGTAGATCTACCACTTGATCCAAAAATCCCACTACTGGGTATCTACCCAAAGGAAAAGAGGTCATTTTCTCAAAAAGACACCTGCACTTGAATATTTATTGCAGCACAATTCACAATTGCAAAGGTGTGGAATCAACTCAAATGCCCATCAATGTATGAGTGAATTAACAAAAGGGGTATATCTATACTATGGAATACCATGCAGCCACGAAGAAGTGTGAATTAAGCTCTTTTGGAACAATTTCAACGGAACTAGACACCATTATCTTAAGTGAAGTATCTCAAGAACGGAAAACAAAAACCACAGGTACTCACTATTAAATTATTACTAACTGAGGAGCACACATGTGCACAAATGGAAGTAGAACTCAGTGGAAATCAAGCATGGGGGAAGGTGTAGGAAGGGAGGGGTGAAAATCTGTCCATCAGGTACAATGAACACTATTCGGGAGATGGGTACACTTATATCCCTGACTGAAGCATAACAAAATGATCCATGGAACCAAAGCATTTGTACCCATATAATATTTTGAAATAATTTTATATATACATTTCATATATATATATGAATTCTGAACAATTTATGATTTCTAGGATTTGTTTTTTAAATATTTAGAAAAATGGGGAAGGTAAATGAAACACGATTGCAAAATGTAGATAATGTTAAAGCTGTATAATGGGTACATGGCAGTTTATTATGCTTATTTACTTTTTTATTATTATTATTACAGGATATAATGCGGGTACAAACATTTTGGTTACATGTTATGACTTTGTCACACCCAAACTATGATTGGAGGCATGCCTTTTTCCCACTACAATGCTCACCACGTCCATTAGTTGTGAGTTTACCACCTCCAAACCCCCAATCCCTGAATAATATGACTATCGTGTGAGCACCACAGTGTTGATCAGTTAGTGTCAATTTGATGGCGAATACATGTGGAGCCTATTCTTCCATTCTTGTGATACCTCTCAAAGAGCTAAAAATGGAAATACCATTTGATTCAGCAATAGCACTATCAGGCATCCACCCAAAAGAACAAAAGACATTCTATAATAAAGACATCTGCACCTGAATGTTTATAGCAGCTCAATTCACTACTGCAAGGATGTGGAAACAACCCAAGTGTCCGTCATTTCATGAGTGGATTATTAAAATTTGGTATATGCATACAATGGAATATTACTCAATGATAAGAAACGATGATGTGCTATTTATTTTCTACTTTTGTTTAAAAAATACCACAATAAAATTTTTTTAAATCTAGTGATTCTAGTAATTTCTATTTTACATAACTACTAGTTACTGTTCCCCTTGTGCAAGCATTGCATGAACCACATCCTTCAGCATGAGATTCAAATGGCATAAATTTCTATTGTTCATTTTTTTAAATGGCTTTTATTCTTTTATCAGGCCTGGTGCATTTGCAGGCAGAATTTCAGTATGTTCTGCTTCCTATGCTTTCTTAATTTGTTAAATAATATTACATAGGTATTTTCTATATTTTCTTTGCAATGAAAATAAATGAAACACAATTCTGCCTGTGAAGGGCCCTCTGCTGTTGCTTGATATTTTATCTCAGCAGCTCCCATCTTGTGGATCCTGAGCCTTTAGAAAACCACAGAGAAAATCATGCCAGCCATGAAATAAACTTTATGTGTAGCCTATATAATGTTTTACATATATAAGTAGTATTACATTAAGACTTTACTGAGATTTCCTTATGTTTGATTAAATAAAATCTCGATTAATAAATATTTAAATTACAAGGGCTCTTCCTCTGTACAGTTATGCTTTGTTTTACATTAACAGTGTTCTAATTCTTGACAACAGTGAGGACCTCTGACTCCTAAGTTCTGACAGTGTTCAGTGTTTAATTTTCAGCAGTCGTGATTTTTTGTTTCTTTGAGAAGAATAATCTCCAAAGAGTCCCTATTAAAATATTCCTTGAGGATTCATCATAAGTGGTCTTTTCTTCATCATTCCCTGAGATTAACTTCTCCCAACAAATGTTAATAGACTGAGAAACCCTGCTCTAGTCTATGTAAGGGGAATAACGTGAATGGCGCCCCCTAGTCTTGTGCAACATAGTGACTCTGAGCACTGGGAACCTTTTCTCCTTAAGACTACAAAATGCAGAAATACTATCCTTTCGGTATCACAACTATGTCAAGTTTTAGGATAATTTGCAATGTGTAAAACAAGAAATAGTATAGCCAATATCAATACCTAAGATTGTACAGAATTTTGCCCTCTTATAGCATAAACTGAATCCCTGCTGGATTTCACCTAAATCTGCTCTCTAGAGTGACTACAGAACAGTGGAGGAACTGGACTCAGTGAAGGGAATACGCTGGAGCCCAGGGCCCTCCGTGTGCTGGAGAGTGGCTGCATATTTATGATTGCTGATTACTATTTAGACCACATGAAACCCTGATTATGTATCTAGGTGCTTCTTAACTATTTTGTGGATGTCCACGATGAATTGTCTATACTGTCCTTAAGAACGAGGTTCTTAATCACTTAAAGAATTTTTTTTTACTTAGATATTCTCTTCCAAATATTTTCCCTTTAAGATGAACATTGTCAAGTGTAATTATAAATGTATGAAGGCGTAATGCTTTACCAAATAAAATGCTAGATTCTTGTTCTTGTTTCTTCATTTTTTATGAAGTGTTAAATCAAACACCTTGTGTGGGAGTGATGTTTGTGTATGTCAGGGAGGCTATAACCGACTGTAGTGTTTCCTCTCTCCTAAGGCCAGGATAATGATGGGTTCAAAAACCTTAGACACCAATGGCACCACTGCAGTCAGAACGAGGCACAGGAAAATAATTAAAGTAAGCATAAGATGGAGGAATGAATCTATCCTTATTTAAAAGAAACCTGAAATTAGAATTTTGGGGGAATAACAGAGATCCATATTAACTATCTCCCTAGTCTTCTGTTTTATACTTGTTTTCCTTAAACTATTCTCTGTCTGGGCCCCCTTTTATGCTTGTTTTTCTTTGGGATAGTAAAGGGTAGAGAAATTCATTACTAGAAATATTTCTACATATAAAAGTTCTTAGTTTATACATAAAGAACCAGTTACCCTACCTTTAATATTGCCTGTAGCCAAAGGAATTTTTAATATGTAATATTTATAGCTAAATTTATTTAAGATCAGAGATGGAAAGGAAATATTTATAGAGAAAGAGCTGATGGTGAACTCAGTACCAAACCCCATAGTTTCACCTGTAATAACCAAGCCTCTGGGTCACTTTTATAAATCTGATAACTATAAATTCAGAAGTAAAATGAATAGAGGGATAAAAAAGAGTAACATGAACCCAAGATTAAAATGACCACCTAAGAGACTACTTAAAATAGATTAGTTCCTTTGTAGCAGTTATGGATGACACTTTAAAGAATAAATAGACCAATATGGAATAACATAAAGAAAGAAAGTGTCATCTGATGGAGGTGACACTTAGGTTTTATTACGGTTTTGTTTTTCTCTCTGAAGCACAAACTCTGCGTTCATACCCCTATGTGTCATAACTGACTAAGCCAATAAATTGGCTTCCATAGAAGTTTGCTTTGGTTTCTTCATTCGTAAAGTAGAAAAATAAAAAGACAGCTCTTCTTTACTACAAAACCAATAGAAATTATTTCTTTGCAAACTAAAACTATACCTTCACTGAAGGTAAAGTATTATAGAAGGTCTAAAACTATTAACAAGTCAAAACTAAATCTGACTTTAGAAATAAAAATATCTCATGGGAATCATTACCTTTGTCATTGGGTCATTCAGAATTTCTGGTTAAAAAAATTAAACAATCAATTAATTTCTCTTCCTCTTATAATTAAAGGATAACATACTCTCCTTTTTATTATACCACAATATTAAGCGCATAACTGGCAGGACTGGATACACGATAGCTATTGGGTACATACCTATGGCTTTATTAGTTGATACACAAAAACTCTCTTCACACTAGAATCTATGCCCCTAAATGTTCTTTCTTTGCCTTGCCATCTAAAACATGTTCACCAGCTACTTTAGTCATGTCAGCTAGGAAGATGGATGTGTGGATGTGCTAACAAATAAAATTCTTGTTCCAAGGTCTTTAGGCCAATACAGAATATCTTATAGAAAAGCACTCAGGAGTTTGAGTCAGTTAAATATGCCTTGATGAAGCTATAAGTATCTATTAGGAATGGTTTACAGAAGGGTATTAGAAATGACCAAAGGATGTTCATCCAAATTTATGTGATTATTAGTTCTTTTACTAAGACGTGTCTCTCCTTCTTTAAAATGCGTGTATCACTGAAGAGCAAACTTCACTCAATATTATTTAAATGAAAAGACATAGACAAATTAAGCATGAAAGAATCTTCAAAAAATGAACATAAAAAATATATAAGCCATTTTTGGTCATGATGCAAACACAAATGCCCACAGGAACTGAGTGGGTAATACAGATGAATAAAATGAAACAATACAGTTGTAGAATAAAACAACAGAGCAAGGGCAACTAAAAACCACTAGGGAGTGGTGGAAACCGCAGCTGTCCTCAGGCCATGGATGCTGTCCGTAGGGCTGGATGGCTTGGCTCCAACAGACAGAGGCCATGAGGATGCTTATTAAAGAAAAGACAGAAACCTATATATTATTTTAAATCTCTCAATTTTTAAATATTGTAACTGTTATAATATTTTTAGTCCATTTGGGCTACTATAACAGAATACCATAAACTGGGTAGCTTATAAACAACAGAGATTTATTCCTTACAGTTCTGGAGACTGGGAAGTCCGCTATCAAGCAGCAGAGTTGGTGTCAGGGCCCACTTCCTGTTTCAAAGACGGTATCTTCTCCCTGTGTTCCTACATAGTAAAAGAGGCAAAGGACTTGTCGAGGGTCTCTTTTAAAGGACTCTAATTCCATTCATGATCTCCTAGTACCATCACATTGCTAATTAGATTTCAACATATGAATTTGGTGTAACGGCGGGCACAGACATTCAGACCATAGCAATAACTAATTCAAAAAACATTTAGGTCATCGTGACAACCAAAGAAAACATATTTGTTTTAAGGAAAGTACAATCTTTACTTCGTCTTTTGAAATGATTGCATTTTAGATATTGGCTTTGGAGAAACATGAGGAGTGAATTATGAATACTCCATCCTAAGTTAATTATATAATCAAGAAAATAATTTTTACATTTTAAAAAACCACTGGATTTCAAACAGTTTCTGATGAGTCTCTTGATTAAATTCTAAAAGTGATTCCAACAAAGCCCAGGTGATCAAAATTTCCATTTCCCTAGTATGAATGTTGTCATATCTTGGAGTCCTTCCTATACTGATCGATGTCTACTTTTCCCCATTTCCTCCATACCCATAGGTGACTGTACTTTATTTATCTAATAAATATTTCCCAAGGTAAAATGGGTTCTTATGTGAGCTCAGGAATGTGTGAGATTGGCTCAAATCAGCATGTAGGATCCCCAGAGATCAGCATGAACGTGGCCCCCTAAAGAACAACAACTGATATCTGTGGTGCTACAAAAATGGTCATTATACTTATCCATATAGATGTTTATGTCATTTACTTTTTTCATGACTTCTTCTTTACTTACCACACAACCAGCCAAATATTTTAATGTGCTTCAAATTTTAGCATCAAATTCAAGTCACTGATAAGGAATAAAGAACCACAGGCACTCAGAAAAATGATAGACTCTAATGAACATTTGTAAAATTAATATTCTCAAAATCTTACATCATTATTAATTACACTAAAGAATATAACAAAGGAGAAGTACAGAAATCACACAACTTCAGAGAAAATCTTGGTATGACTGTAGCTTATGCAAAACTACAAGTTAAAATTAAAATATATGGTAATCATAGACCAATCCTAACTGTCACAAGTCAGTGCCTGCTGTGCTCTGTGGCACTGTGCCATATATCATTTCATTTAACTGAAAGGAAGCTGTTGGTACCTCAATTCACAAGTTTAGACAAATGAGGCCAAGGTGTAAATAATCACTCAAGATTATACAACTAGCAAGTGGCAGATATATTTCAGCTGAAATTCAAATTCAGGTTCAGAAAATTCTAAGGAGATGGAGGGATATTAGGAGTCATCTGATCCAAAACCCCTATTTTACCTCTGAAGAAGTGGAGGGTCACCAAATCACATCACGGACTAACTCAAGGTCTTGGAAGTAGAAGGTCATTTTTCCTTCTCTTTAACTTAGTGTCAAACATATGAGTCACTTTTGCCAACTTTAGCAACCATTTTTTACCATTTTATACCCTGAGATAACGTGATCTCTTAGCCATGATGTTACCATTTGGAAAAGCAAGGTGGATCTGTCCATTATTAAAAAGTTTTTGCCCTTAAATGACTAAATATACACAGAATTTTGAGAGATGTGCAAAACAGTTCTTTGATTTTTCACCCAGTCATTCCTTTGTTCACACAGAGCCTACCTCAGCAAACATAAGTTCCTTTTTTTAATATATACATTTTATTTGGAAATATTAAGTGGGCACAAATGTTTATGAGACATGGCTTGAGTCAAGGCTATAAATGTGCCCAACCCCCTAATAATGTTCCTTTCTGATTTCATCTCCCCACCTGTTTCCTATACAGAACTCTCACACTGGTCGCTTCTTTGCCTAGCAGAGTCCTATTTTGTTTTTGTTTTTTTTGTCACAGCTGCTGTCCCAGGCTGCCATTAAGGCAGCCCATGGAATTGGCCAAAGATGAGGCTGTTTTAGAATTTCTAAACCGAGAGTGTTTAGGAGTAGTAATCTCTTAAATAGGGTAAGGTGGGAAGTGGAGGCTGGGAGACAGATTAAAGTTTCATTTATAAAACAAGCATTTTGTTAATAAGCAGGGGGGTTTTGCTTTGCTTTGTTTCTTTTCTTTTTTTCTTTTTTCTATTTTTTTTGCTTAAGGTGATTTACTATGGTTTGGGGAGTGGAGACTAGTGGGCATTATGGGTGTGGGATTACGTAAAACCCTTACCCTTTAGTGCTAACGGGTAGGATCATCCATTCAGGTCCCACCTAGAGGAGGAGGGAACAAAGGAAAAATGGGTTTTTCAGGCCTAATCTCAAGGTGAAACAGCTACTGGAGAAACTAATCTTTCTCTTGCTAATATTGTCTATCAATTTCTACAGAACTCTAGCATACTATGCAAAAAGAATCAAGTTTTGTTTCCTTTCTAACAAAAGCTTATTCTATCTGGATATAAACTGTGGCCCCGGGAAAAAGATAGAAAAGTGTCTTGATCCAGGAAGGAAAGGGTGGAGAGAAAATATTAGTCTCACCACAGTAAAAACAACATATGCAAAATCCATCAAACATACCGCACAACGCAACATGGGAAAAACAACATATTGGCCCATTGCTCCTGAGAAGTTTTTCTCTAGCCAAGTGGTGACAGGAGCACATTTGTAAATAAATTACCAAGTTGCTTTTGGTTTGTGTAGGGGGGAAGGAAAGGATTGTCTCCTGGAAATACTTTTATTGTCTTTAGAAGTAGGATAATATCTAAATCTGTTCAGCAAAGGGAGCTCTTTTGAGGATCTTAACAAATTTATACCCCTACCTCTCACCTCTTCCTCCCTGGTGTATTTCACAGGCAGCTTTGCTAACTGACTGAACCATTGCAAATAGACTCTGTCACTTTAGAAATAGGGTTGTCCTTTTATAGGCAGATTGATGGACTAGGTGCCAAGGTTTTAAAACCGTAGCATGACTGGGGCAAGCACTATAACCCATAAATCCAATATTGACAAATGTCCTAGCCAATCTAGATGTTTCTATTTCTCAAATTGCCTCTCTCAAGTCATAACTGCAAAGCACAGGATATAGAAAAACATTGACAAGTTCTAGAAGGTGAGTTACTGAGTCCATAGTTTAAAGAGGAAAATATTAACAAACAATTGAGTATTACAAATGGTTATAAGAAGATTCTCTCTTAATTGTATGTCTCCACCTCCCAAAATATGTCAATAATTCTTGAAGGTCTAATAAGCAGAGGTCATCCTGAATCTATAGAATATCAAAGTTGGAGCATTTTATTTATATCTTCTGTTTCATTTGTCAAAGTGAGTTAGTAAAATAGAATGAACTGTAAACTATATAATATAATCAAAAGCTTGTAATATGCCTCCTTAGAATTCAAATTTAAAAATATCTAATATAAATATTTTAAGGGCGGGCATGGTGATTTATGCCTGTAATCCCAGCACTTTGGGAAGCCAGGGCGGAAGGATCGCTTGAGACCAGGAGTTTGAGACCAGCCAGAACAACATTGCAAGACCCTGCCGCTACAAAAAAGAAAAAGAAACTAGCTGGGGATGGTGGCATGCACCTGTGATCCTAGCTGTGGGGTGGGGGGATGGGGGGGAATGCTTGAACCCAGGAGTTTGAGGTTATAATGGGCTATGACTGCATCACTGCACTCCAGCCAGGACCACAGAGTAAGACTCTGTTGAATAAAAGGAAGGAAGGAAGGAAGGAAGGAAGGAAGGAAGGAAGGAAGGAAGGAAAGGGAAAGGGGGGAGGGTGGGGGAAGGAGGAGAAGGGAGGAAGAGAGGGGAAGAGAAGGGGAGGAAGGAAAGAAAGAAGAGGAAGGAAGGAAAGGAAGGAAAGAAAGAAAAATATTATTTATATGCCACTGTGAAAACATTGCTTTGGGGCTCCCTAATAAAAGGTAATGGGTTATCTATCAAAAAAGTATCATAATCAAGGAATATCCAGCAATTCTCATTTTATATCCCTAATTCCAATATTGGCACTAGAACATCCATTTCCCTTTTCCACATATTGGTTCTCTATCAGTTATTGGTTGTTAACCCTGTTCACTAGCCATTTTTATCAATACAAAATGTCATCAATTGTAAAACACACTGTTATTTTATGTACCACTAAGAAACAAAATATGCCATCAATTATCATTGTAAGAAGCGTTTCAATTTCTAAGATATTATAATATTTTAAAATGTACATCTCAGAATTGATGAATATAATCTTGAAAGAATATTACTATTGTCAGCAAACAACGAAAGGAATATGACGGAGTTCAATAGCTGGCATTTTCTTGCTATCTTTCATATCAAAGGGCATTCCGGTTTTGGAGTTCGGAAAGAGATGTTAATCTGATTTCTGCTTTTGATGGTAAATAATAGGTAATGTAAGGCAAGCCCAACACGTCCTATCTATATTATGCTGGAATTTTGTTAAGTGCTTGAAAAGCAAATTCAGATTGAGGGGAGAACCATCCAGGCATAAATAAAGAAGCTATGAATTAGGACTAATGAAAATAATCACTAAGCGATTCATGCCTCAGAACAAGAAAATCCCCAATTTAGCATGGTCCACATATGCTCAGTTTGAACTTTCTTTGAAAATATCACTTGTGTTTTGGCAGCTGTCATCTTTCAGAAGTTCATACTCACCTTGTACCCTTCCTGTTCCGATGGACAAGCTAAGCTGGACATGCTTTTAAAACAACATTCCCCTAGAAGTTTTGTAGAAATGCATTGACTGATATCAGAGGCAATGAAATCTTAGAATATGAGATCATATGCTCAAATAAGTACACAAGAAAAAAGCCAAATAATGGACTTCTCTCTTTCCTAACACTGGGAAGGACATTTCATTAGGAACCTAAACATTTTTTTTTTTCCTGAGGAAAACAATGCATAAATCTCTAACAAAGCTTTCAATGAAAAACTCCCTGCTTAGGTTTTTACCACAAAAACAAACTTTGGTCCCAGATTTATGGAAACATACGTTTATCAAAGCCTTTGACTTGTGTGCACAAAAACATTATATCACCTTTCCACTGAGTCCCAAATTTTGCATAGTCATCTTTGAACTTGACATCTTCCCTTGGATGTCTAGTAAGTGTCACTATCTTCATATGGCCAAATCACTGTGTCCTAACCTGCTCTTCTTGTCTTTCCTATCATTCACTGTCATATGTGACATTGTCACACACCCTGTTGTTCAAACAAGAAACTTAAAAATCTGTCTTGATTTCTCATTTAATTCCACTTCCTGTATCCACTCCGGCAGTAGTACAAAATATACCTAAACCCTTTAGTCAATTTCTCCTTTTATCAATAACACCCTGTAGAGGCTACCATCAAATCTTGCCTGGATTCTCCAGTTGGTTTTCCCACAGCTACAAAGCAGTTCCTTCCCCAAGTCTCGCATCCTGTGCCATTTCTTTTCTTTTTCTTTTTTTTTTGTCATTTGAAACAAAATTACTTTAATATTCTTTCTAATATTCCATAAAGAGATAACACATTTGTCAACGTAATGGGTGTTTTAAGAAAAGAGGTACAATTGAACAACTAAAAACAATAGTGGGCAAAAAAATAATGTTAAAGGAGATATAGAGATTTTGGAAAAGCCTGAAAAAATGAATAAAAATTTTAATTTAAATAATTCTAAGTGCTGCACAAGA
Organism: Avahi laniger; assembly: GCA_963575035.1. Lineage (NCBI taxonomy): Eukaryota > Metazoa > Chordata > Mammalia > Primates > Indriidae > Avahi > Avahi laniger. The sequence goes on from CAUYSK010128070.1 coordinate 24,238, forward strand.
AAATTTGTTTAAGTAAACAGAAGGAAACTAAAACTATGATTTTTACGGACCTCCAAGCATGCTTTGGTTAGAGATAGAGGCATATCACAGCATTTACAAACACTTCAGGGGATTATAATTAAATGTGTAATATTTTCTAATATTGGATTTGCTTTCTGTTTTTAGGTGGTATAGAGTTTTAATCATTGATCATTAGATTTTAAGATATGTTAGGTTTCATGATAAATATTTACATGTTTTGGTGGAAAAGGCTCTGAATGTTGAAAATAATTGTTAATAAATAGTTAATAATGATGAAAAAAGGCTCTTTCAGGACCTACTAAATTCTATAATGTCAAAATTGGTCAGCATTATGGCTTAATTAGTGGAGAAGTTTGTGATTGGCTATCTTTTTTTTTATTTCTGCATATTATGGGGGTACAAATGTTTAGGTTACATTGCCCTTGTCCCCTTACCCCCCAGTCAGAGCTTCAAGCGTGTCCATCGCCCAGACGGTGCTCATCGCACTCGTTATGTTTGTATGTACCATCCGCTCCACTCCCCTCCCATCTGCCCCATGCCCAATAAATGTTATTCCTATTTGTGCACTTTCTTAAATGCAAATCAGATTATGTTACTACCCTGCTTTAATTTCTCCAGTAATTTCCCACTGCATTCTAATTATTAATACTAGTTATTAATACTTTACTCTTTGCATTTCAGTTTTCTCGTTTATAAAATGGGACTAATAATAATACTACCTTCTGTGATTGCTATGAAGAGGAAACGACTGTTACATAAAGCTGTTAGAATAGTACTGGCTTGTAGAAAACACACACAGAACAGAGTTTTTGTTGTCTACAACCAAAATGTAAAGCCCTTACCTGGCCCTACCCTGTCTCTCCTCTCTGGCCTCATCTATTACCATTGTCCTGTTCCTCCTCTAGTCTGGCATGTTTTTGTTACGAGCTAACATTGGGAAATTATTTAAATACTTTGAGTCACAGCTCCTCTGTCTGTGACTAAGTAAATTAATATCACTATCTTAGAATTATGAGAGTTCAAGTAGTTAATCCGTGTGAAGTGTCTAATAGTGCCTGGCAAATAAGTGGCTATCATACATTGGCTTCTTCTTTAAAAGAAAAACTGAATAAAATGTGTTATATAAAGCCAATCTGTATCTGAGGTAAGAGCTAATTAGAAGTGGAAATAGATGGGCATTCGCCTGTTACTCAAGAGAAAGCTACTCTGAGAGCACCGTTTCACATGCCAATAAAGGAATAGCATAGGTCTAACCTGCCAGAAGCCTGAGAAATTCTGAGTCACCATTGTGGATGATGATTTTTATCCACTAAGATATGTAAAACTTTGTTCTCAGAAGAAAAATTATAGGGCCTCCCTGCTCTCCTTCCTTGAAGCCTGGAACTAGCAGCCAAGCGGGATGGGACAGCTTGAGAAAGGTAGTAAGGCCTTGGGTTGATGTCTGTGTCCTTGACACGCAAACTCCCAAGACGAGCTCCCAGGGTCCCCCAATATTGGTTTATTGGTCTGGAGATGTCCCATAACAGTTTTTTTCCTAGTGAACTAAGTGTTCCCTCCCCACACACTTGCAATAGCCTAAACATATGTAAGTTGGTACAGAGGTGAGGTTCCCTTCCATTGGAGAGCTCCTTGTAGCACATCCAATCTGCTGTGAGCAATGTTCTTGTCTGAACAACTACCTGGGCTCAAGGTCTCTCATGCTGTCTCTCATACTCTGCTCCTCAGTTGTCAACAAATCTTATCATAGTTAACAGCACGTCATTACTGGTATGGGACACCATACACCTTGCACGAAGCCCAACAGTCATCTACCACTTTTTCAACATATAGCTTTTGACACAACTAGTAAAACCATCAATCCATTTATGCCTGAGATACGGTCCACATCACAGAAAACAAATTGCAATACGGAGAGGGTGTTTATTCTAGTACAAGGCCTGGAACATTTTTCTGATGTCTCATTTTAATTACAGAAGACATAATTAATAAATTTGCATCCTTGTTATCCTCAATCTGTCTATAGTGCAATTTTACTCTTTGACTTGTGTCTAAATGACAGCGATATTGGAAAGGAGCAGCTCTGGATTGAGAGGTAAACACATTCATCTTCCCATTAGTTCTGATGAAATCTATCTGCAGGCAGGTTATATGCCAGGACACTGATATATGCCATGAGGATGCACTGCTATAAACTCCATCTCAGCAAAGTCTTGGAAAATAAGTTAGAAGGCTTCCTCCAGAGAAAATGAGCTAACAGGAAGGATTTGAGTCTCTTGGTTTAGAACTTATATCTAGAATTAGTTACTCTTGGGGAAATTCAGTGAATCTGTTCTTAGCAATTCTAAGACTTGAGATCTTTCAAGACAAACATTATGGTCTTATGTAAATTCAAGTAAACTTTCTTTGGAAATATAACTCAGGAAAGTAAACTTGCAAATAAGTTTTAAGAGTTCACTAGAACTTGACTCCTAAAAGAATAAAATATGCATATTTAGTCTTGTTTAACTTCAGATGAAATCTAACTGGGACTAAAAAAGATATACAAAATAAAGTACAGAAAAAAACTGAAAATTATCTTCAACATTTAGAAACATTTGAAAGTTGCCATATCATGCTCCCAGAAACATAGAAAAGGATACATTAGAATAACATCTGCATTCTTCAAGCAGGATCTAGATCTCCTAAATCAATAGTCACTCATCAGCAAGTTACCCACAGGACTGTCATTCTGATGATTGATTCTTAAATGTGTCAACACTGACAATTGCTAAGTTCAGCCAATGAACTTTTTTGAGCTAGCAGAACTATGTCATTGTACCCAGTTTTACATTAGGCTGATAATAAATACTACTTCTTCATAGTCCTCTCATGTGCTATCTGAATCACACAGACTCACGTTAGGAGCTCATGAACCAATTATCTATATTTCCATTTGGCAAGGTAATAAAATATATTTATTCTCAGAAATAACTTACCAGTGGCATCTGCATTAATGACATTTTTCATATTGACTACAGCATAAATTCAATGTGTGATTAACAAGGCACAAACAACAGAGATTTAAAAATGGCAAAAAAAATTTTCAATAAAAATGTATTAAAGGGTAAAGATGAACATACTTTTCACTGTTTCTACAGCTAAGTACAACTAAAATCCCTGGCCATTATATATAAGTAGACTCTGAAAAGTAGAGAGAAGAAGGTAGACATGCTAGGGACCTCAGGGCCTAGGAATTGACACAGTGGTTTGTTTTGTTTTGTTTTGTTTTGTGCCTCATATATCCCGGACTTAGAGCTGAAGGAACCATTAAATCAGAAATGCTAACAAACATAGACAAATAAAAGCCTGCTCTCTTTAGCCAAATAATGAGGAAAAGGGTAGCCTAGTAAGATAGAGAACCTTAGAAAATAGCCACTCTACTCTAGCTAAATGTTAATACCACTGAAAAAACTATGGTGCCATACCTATGCACCAGCCAAGGCTGAGTGGAGTGCCTAGACCTCCATTGTAATGAGGCACCACACACCCCTGCTGGGATGGTGTCAGAGAATGCTGAGGAAGAAGTTGGAACTTTCATTCCCAGCAAAGTCAGTAGAGACCATATATGGATCCTGGACTTCCACCCTTATGGTAATGTCCTCACCCTGCCACCCTGTCCCCTGGGTGTCAACAGAGGCTGAATGAGATGCCTCATCCGACAAGAATGAAGTGGCACATTCCCATCCCACACCAGAGTGATGTGAGAGTTAAAGCTAAGCCAGTTAAAATAAAAGGTTTAAATGAGATCCAAGAACTTATAACATAATATGAAAATGCTCAGTTTTTAAACAAAAATCCCTCATCATACCAAGAACCCAGAAAGTCTCAAAATTAACAATAAAAGATAATCAGTAGATGCCAACACTGAAATGATGAGATGTTAGAATTATCTAACATGATTTTAAGGCAGCCATGATGATAAAAAAAATGCTTCATTAAGCAATTACCAGTATACTTGGCACAAATGAAAATAGAAATCCTTAGCAAAAAATTAGAAAGTATCAGCAAAGAAGAACCAAATGGAAATTTTATAATTAAAAAATACAATAACTGAAATAAAAAGCTTAGTGAATGAGTTCAACAGTAGAATGGAAGGGACAAAATAGCTAGTGTACTAGAAGATAGACTGATAGAAATTACCCAATCTGAATGACGTAGAGGAAATTGATTGGGGAAAAAATGAACAAGGTCTCAGGGACTTGTGGGACTTAAGAAAAGATCTAACATTTGTGTTATCAGGAAGGAAAGGAAAAAGAGGTTGGGGTTAAAAAGTCCCCAAAGAAATAATGTCTGAAAGCTTCTTAAATTTAGCAAGAGACATAAACCTACACTTCAGTAAACTGAGTAAATCCTAACCAGGATAAACTTAAAGAAACCTGTGTAAGAAACACCACCATAATTAAGTTATGGAATATTAGACATTTCGAAAGCAGCCAGAGAAAAATAAAAGCTCACCTATGGGCTTAAACTATTTGAATTACAATGGATTTCTCATAGAAACCATAGAGGTCAGAAGGAAGTGGCACAATATTTCTCAAGTGCAGAAAGGAAAGAGCTATCAACTCAGATTTTTATCAAGCAAAAATATTCTTCAGAAATAAAGGGGAAAAAATTCTTAGATGAAAGAAAGCTAAGCAAACTTGTTGCCAACTTTTCTAATCTAAAATAATTGCTAAAGAAAATTTTGTAAACAGAAAGGAAATGGCAAAAGAAGGAACCTGGGAACACCGGAAAGGAATAAAGAACACAGCAGGCAAAAATATTAGAAATACAATAGGCTTTCCTTCTCTTCTTGAGTTTTCTAAATTATATTTGACTGTTGAAGCAGAAAATATAATACTGTGTGATGTAGTTCTAAAAATACGTAAATAACATATTTAAAACAGTTATATCATAAACAGGAGAAGATAAAGTGATATAAAAGAAGGTAAAATTTCTATACTTCACACAAACTGGTGAAATGACAATACCACTAGACTCATAATACCTAGAGCAATTACTGAAAAAACTATATGAAGAAAAACATTTAAATTTACTATAAATACATAAAAGATATTCAAATAACCCACAGAAATGCAGTAAAAAGAAAACAGAGAAACAAGAAACAGAGAGAAGAGAAAACCAAAAATTAAATGGAAAAATAAACCCCAAAAAACCCAATAATTACATTAAATGTAAATAGTCTAAATACCAAAATTAAAAAACAGAGATCGACAGTGGATAAAAAACATGACACAACCTTATGCTGTCTATAAGAAACTCACTTAAAATATATGAACAGGTGAAAGTAAAAGGATATAGAAAGGTATATCATGCAAACATCAATCACCAGAAAGCAGAAGTACATATAAATATCAGATGTCACAGATCTCAGAGCAAAGAAAATAACCAGTGACAATGGACGGTGTTATATAATGATAAAAGGTTAATCCACCAAAAAGAAATACTAATTCTAAATGTATCTGAACCAAACAACAAAGCCAAAAGATCTACAAGGCAAAAACTGACAGAACTGAAAGGAGAAACAGACAAATTGACAATCATAGAACAAATAGACATAAAATTTTCAAAGATATAGAACTCAACACCACCAACCAACAGCATCTGGTCAACATTTATGAAATGCTCCACATAGCAGCATGATACACATTTCTTTTCAAATGCCCATGGAACACATACCAAGATAGGTTATATCCTGAGCCACACACACACAAAAAAAAAAAACCCTAAAAATATTTAAAAGAATTGAAATAATACAGAGTGTGTTCTCTGATCAGAATGGAATCAAAGTAGAAATTAATAATAAAAAGACAACAGAAAAATCTTGAAACACTTGGAAACTAAACAATACACTTTTAATTAGCTCATGAGTCAAAAGAAAGACTCAGAGAAATTTTTTTAAATACATTGAAATGATGAAAATTAAAATACAACACATCAAAATTTGGGGGACATAGCTAAAGCAATGTTGAGAGAAAAATTTATAGCACTAAAATGCGTGCATTAGGAAAGAGCAAGTAAACCCAAAGCAAGCAACAGAAATGAAATAAAAATAAAAGCAGAAATAAATAAAATAGAAAACAGAAAAAATAATAGAGGGAATCAATGAAACAAAGAACTCGTTCTTTGAAAAGACCAATAAAATTGACAAATATCTTATAAAAATGACAAAGAATAAGAACAGCAGATAACAATTATTAATATCAAGAATGAAACAGGGGTATCAGTATAGATCCTGCAGACATCAAAAAGATAATAAGGGAATACTGTAAACTACTCTACACACATAAATTGAGCAACTTAGATGAAATGGATCAATTTCTCAATATTAGTCATAAACTGTGATTATATCATAAACTATAAAAACTCACCCAATATGAAATACACAGTTTGAATAGCCCTGTATCCATTAAGGAAATTGAATTCATAATTTTAAAATTCCACAAAAAATAAGTCTCTGGGCTCAAATGGTTTCACTGGAGAATTCTACCAAATATTTAAAAAATAATTAACATCAATTCTACATATCTCTTCCAGAAAATAGAGGAGGAGGGAATACTTCCCAATACATTTTGTGAAACTAATATTACCCTGATCCCAAAAAAAGTCAAAGAAAATTCCAAAAGAGAAAACTAAAGACCAAATTCTTCATGAATATAGATGCAAAAATCATTAAGAAAATGTTAGCATATGGAATTCAGCAATATATAAAAAGAATCTTACCGCATTACTAAGTAAGTTTTGTTCCAGGGATGCAAGGCTTGTTCGGCATTTGAAAATCAACTAATATAATCCACTATATTAATAGGCTACAAAGAAAAAAATACATGATCACATCAATTGATACAGAAAAAGCATTTGAAAAATTGCTAAGCCTGAAAACCACACAGTAAAGCCATGTCATCTCAGTTTTAATTCCCACACATTATATCATAGTAATATATGGAGTGTCTAAGACCCATTAGTCACTCCTATCTTTATAAAGTTTGCATGTTAACCATGAGAGAAACTCACCCTGGTCAGCATGAGTAAAAGTAGGATTGCTTTATAGGGAACAAGGGTATTTCATAGATTCCAAAGATAGCATACTCAGAATTTGTAAGGAATAAGCTCTGAAAGAAACAAGGCTTTAAAAACCCAAGTCAGCTACTCTCTTTTTCTTAAAGCCCACGATCTTTTGTCATCCTTTTCTCTGCAAAACTACCTCACTTTCTCCTCTCTGAAGGAGAAATCCATAAGGACTGAGTTTTCATATACTCTGTTCCTATAACCAAACTTAAGTCTCTTAAGCCTAACTACAAATTCATAGGAGGGAAAATCCCATTCAATTTGGGTCAGGTACCTGGTCCAATCAATTAGCCCCAGACAAGTGAGGGCCTCTGGTACATATACATCTGAAAGAGCCAGTAGATACAGTAAAAGGGCATGCAGAGTGACCTGCCTGTCAGTAGGCGGTGCTTGCTGGGCAGAGCAAGCTGCAGTGTTGTTTTTGTGGCCAAATCTCACCCACAAACGCCACCTACTGGCTCGTTATCCAAACGAAAATTTAAAGGTAAAAAGCAACAGCTGATCCAGATGGGAAGGAATCAGCAAAAGAGCTCTGGAAGTATGAAGAATCAAACAGAAAACACATCCCAAAGGAGAATCAGAACACTAAAATGACAGAAGAATTTCGAACATGGATTGTAAGAAAACTCAATGATATGCAAGAGAAAATGGATAACTAACACAAAGAAACTACAAAAAGAATCCAGGACTTCAAAGAAAAATTCACTAAAGAAATTGAAATATTAAAGAAAAATCAAACAGAACTTCTGGAAATGAAGAATTTATTCAAGGAATTACAAAACACAGTGGAAAGCCTCAAGAACAGGGTAGATCAAACGGAACAAAGAATCTCAGGGATTGAAGATAACACCTTTCAATTAAATAATTCAGTCACAGAGATAGAGAAGAAAAATAAGAGAAAAGAGCAAAGCTTACAAGAAATGTGGGATTATGTGAAGAGACCTAACATGAGAATCATAGGCATCCTTGAGGGTGAAGAAGAAAATACATAAGGGTTGGATAAGCTATTTGAGCATATAATAGAGGAAAATTTCCCAGGCCTTGCTACAACTCTAGATATCCAGGTACAAGAAACTCAAAGGACTCTTGGGAGATTCATCGCAAACAGGAAGATACCATGACCCACAGTCATCAGACTGACCAAAATAACCACAAAAGAGGCCCTCCTACAAGCTGTAAGGTGAAAGAAGCAGGTAACCTACAAAGGAAAACCCATCAGAATAAATGCAGATTTCTCAACTGAGACCTTACAAGCAAGAAGAGACTGGGGACCCATTCTCACTCTTCTCAAACAGAATAACACCCAGCCTAGAATCTTGTACCCTACAAAACTAAGTTTCATATACAAAAGTGAACTGAAGATCTTCTCAGACAAGCAAAGACTAAGGGAATTCATCAAGACAAGATCTGCCTGCCAGGAAGTACTCAAAACAGTGTTACACACAGATCAGCACAATAAACACTCACCAGTGTAAAATCATCCAAAAGCTAAAGGTCAAAGATCAGATACCACAATGGCTCAAGAAAGAAAACAAAGCAACAAAGTTCAACTCAACAGGATAAACAGAAATCTGCCCCACTTATCAATTCTCTCAATAAATGTGAATGGCTTGAACTGCCCACTAAAGAGACACAGGCTGGATAAATACACACAAGAATGGATAAATACACACAAGCCAAGTATCTGCTGTCTTTAGGAAACACATATAACCCACAAGGATGCATTCAGACTCAAGGCGAAGGGATGAAAGAGCCCACTTCAGTGAGGAATGAAGGATGGGCATTATTGGGGTGGACAGATACTCAAAAGAATATCTATGAAAGAAATGTGTTTGGAAAGTCCAGTGTATCTTCACTGTCAA
>CAUYSK010128073.1:0-16537 GCA_963575035.1 Avahi laniger
GATGGTGAGTACATGTGGTGCTTGTCTTTCCATTCTTGGGATACCTCACTTAGTAGAATGCATTCCAGCTCTATCCAGGAGTATACAAGAGGTGCTGTATCACCATTGTTTCTTAAAGCTGAATAGTACTCCATGGTATACATATACCACATTTTATTAATTCACTCATGTATTGACGGACACTTGGGTTGTTTCCACATCTTTGCAATTGTGAATTGCTTAGCTCTGATCTTAATAAGACAAGCTAGAGATTGCATCTTTAATTCCTTAATGTGTTCCCACAAAATCTGTATGAATGTTTTCTAGACATTGCTATTTAATGAATACTTTTGGAATTGAGTTAAGCTAACCTAAAGTGATAGGATAATAGAAGAAAAATAGAAGGCTGATGGGGGAAAGAATAAAGTAAAAGAAGGAAACCCAGATAGGAAAATATCAGTGCAAGAAAGGAAATAATTAGAACTGAGAAGAAAGGAGGATGAATTCAAGGTAGTTAAAGAACACAGACTCTTAGATGTAGAAGGGATGCATCTTAGGTTTAGATGGATCTCTAGAGGCCACCACGTAGGGACACCTGAATCAGAAAGAAGGATGGACAGAACTTTAACATTTCCTCCAATGCTGAGGCTCCAGGCAGCATACAACAATATTACTTTGATTCATATTTGACAAGGCAACTGTAGAACTATTTAAATACTCCCAAAGACATGGCTTTTATGCCCGTGTTGCGAGCCACCTGGCAAAAGATATGATGGCAGTTTTAGTAGCTGAACCAACTGTATAGTACTAGGAATATGGATATTTTATTAATTTTTGGTGAATTAAGTTGATAAATTCCAAAGCATAAAACAATTATAATACTCTTTCTTCTCTATTTCCAGAATGCAATATCCAAATCCTAAGCCTATGAAATCAGATGACCCTGCCTAGCTAGTACTATCTACCCACATTCATTATTCTGGACAAGCCAAATCAACAGCACTGCTTCTAACTTGTGTAAAGCAAACTGCTCTTCAGATTTGTTGCTTTCTGGTAGAAAAAACATTTCTCCAAAGTTCCATGTCTCCATATGTTCTTGGTGGCCATATGGGCATCACAACAGTGACACATACATCTGTTGCACTGTTTTTATTTCATCAGGCTTGAGTGGACCTTGGGCAAAAGATGACTAACGACATCTTCTCCTTCAAAGTGGCACAAATGAATCAGACACCACATGAGGAAGCAGTGAAAATAGAACTAGACTATGAATCAGGAGACGTGGGCCTTAGTTCAGTTTTGTCTCTAACTGATGACAGCATCTTGCAAAAGTCTCTCTAGACATCAACGATTACCTCTTTAAAATGTCCCCATTAAACTTTAACATTCTCCAACTCTTGACTATTTCCCAAAAAAATCTAATTGCATTTCTATATATTATGAAATAGATTTTATATTTTCATTGTCTGAATATTTTGGAGAACAAGTTACTCTATCCTGGTATTTGGGTACCTACTAAAAAACAAACAAACAAAAAAAACCCCACCTTATGCATAAGATTTGTCTCCATGACAGCAATTTAGAATAGAGGAAGACTTGGTATTAATTCCTCTAGAACTTAGAGGATCTACTTCATACAAGGTCTGCCATTTACTTAGAGAAGTTTTTTAGGGGATGTGTACACAATTGGCAGAGCTGGAGCCAAGACAAGCTAACAAAAAGGAGCTATAGCACACACTTAGTCATTTTAAATTGTAAAAACATACTTCCATTTCTCCTCGGAGAAATCAAAGAATTCATTCATTAAACCATACTGGGTTATACTATAAGGCAGAACTCAGAATGAAAGAAATCCTTAGTTACTTGCTCCCCAAGAGATAGGAACATCATCAAGCTTTTTGAGCTACCCGTTAATCTTGTAAAGTAGTATAAATATATTAATATTAGTGCTGATGGCATATTTTTTTAGCCACAAAACAAAAGAGAGAAAGAGAGAGAGAGAGAGAAGTTGGCCACTTTTAACAAAGAAGTTCTTCCCCGGTCCCATTGCCTTTGTGGTCTTTCTCTTCAATGCTTTCAAGCCCTTTATTGACCAATAGATACATAAAAAATTATCAATTCCTCATGAAGAATTTAACAGGAATAAAAGCTATACGCCAAAAGGAGGATACTTTGGAGTATTTCAGAAATTAGACAGAAGTTGGAGAAGGACTTTTTTGAGCAATGGGCTTCCCTGGAACCATTGAAATCACAGTACTCTAACAAGAAAGACAATATCGTGTCCTGTCACACAGAAGCCCCTTTAGTGGGTGCAATGCCAACCAGGTATCGTGTGGTGGCTCACTAGCAGTTTTTTTTTTTTTTTTTTGAGACAGAGTCTCACTCTTTTGTCCAGGCTACAGTGAGTGCCGTGGCGTCATCTTAGCTCACAGCAACCTCACACTCCTGGGCTTAAGCGATCCTACTGCCTCAGCCTCCAGAGTAGCTGGGACTACAGGCATGCGCCACCATGCCCGGCTAATTTTTTCTATATATTTTTAGTTGTCCAATTAATTTCTTTCTAATTTTAGTAGGGACGGGGTCTTGCTCTTGCTCAGGCTGGTTTCGAACTCCTGAGCTCAAACGATCTGCCCACCTCGGCCTCCCAGAGAGCTAGGATTACAGGCGTGAGCCACCGCACTCGGCCTCACTAGCAGTTTTTAACATAACCCAATCATATGTAAGTAAACTCAGCCCATGCAACCTTTCTTACAGTTTAAAATCGACCACCTAAATCTGAAATGGTTTTAGAAGCTGCCCAAGGCTGTAAGAGTGAGCCTAAGAAATGTGTGTCTTCTGCAGGTTATACTTCCTGATAAATCAGAAAATCTTCTGGTGAAAAAAGGATTAGAACAAAAGGAATCAGCATCTCCCCCACCGTCTACCAAATGATGGTGGTTGAATGAAAGTGCTAGAATATCTCTTCCAAGAGTAGAGCTAGAGATAATCCAGGGGACTCTAAATCTTTGATTATATGTCTCCACTTCCCCTACTCACACCTGATATGACCCCAAGGCTATGACTTTAGGAACAGTGGAGATGAGTTAGGCCAGTGCTCAAAGGCTAATTCAAGTTCAAGTACAGGCAAAGAATAGCAACTCGGAATCAGCTCAGTTGCTGTCTCTTCATTTAACCATTTGGTCAGTGAATGTGCCACGCAGCAGATATGCATGAGAGCAAACATTCAAGGTGGTAATATATGTGTTGATCTTCAGTGCATCCCTTGTTGCTCAAGGCCTACCCAGAGTTTGTTGGCTTAGGCAGCCAGTGTGAAGTGAGGAATTTACCATGCTAGGGAAGCTGAGAACTGTACGCATGTTGCCATGTATACCATGTTAAGCTTGGCAATGGTGGGTGAGTCAGGTCAGTAGTCAAGCCCTTATCCCCGTAAGAGGAGTTCCTGCCTCACCACAGTTACATTCTTCAGCCTTGTGCTTCTTACTGTACCATCAAGACTTCAGCGCCACAGGTCTAGCAAAGACCTAGCCCAGAAGGCAAATGAATGAGTGTTAGGTTTTTGAGAAATAACCAAAAACACTTGATTCTATTTAAAAGATATCGTGGTCCTACTTTTATGGAATTATATCCATACACTGCTATGCTTAACCAACATATATGTATATTTACTAATTTCTGTCTCAATCAATATTATCCTTGATATTTAAGTTCAATTATGATGACTACTCTGTAGTGCCCACAAAGCATGCCTGCAACTATATCCTGTGTTCAAAACCAGCAATTCTAGTGCTCAATATGTGCAACACACACACAGATACACACACACACACTCCAATCTATCCTCACATGATACCAACTGTTATAAAAGATTCACCTTCAGACTTTAGCCATGACTTGAGATTACAATCATGATACCTCATGTCTCCATTTTCATAAAGAAAATAAAGCTTTATAAGGCAGCTGTCATCATGACTATCAAGCATTTGTTGAGCATGTGCTAGGAACAAGAACCAGAAACACTCATGAAGCTTCAATCCTAATGGGAGGACATAGGACATAAACAGAAAGGAAAAAAAAAAGCCTAGAAGTAAAGATTCAAAGAATTGTAGAGTTATCAGGGCCCACAGTGGGCATTCCTTTCATCCTATCTCTGAATTTCCTTTCTGTAGTCATGAGTTTAAAAATATTACTTACATTTCAAGATGTAGGTGATTGGCCACACTTTTCTCAAAGCTTTCCCAGATCCATGTCGTTTCTGCCAAATCAGAAGTAATTTCTCAGTTCATTAGCAGTATATCAACTTCTCTCCTAAAATACTTTCTACTTCATATCATAATTATTTATATATATGTCTTATTTTCAGAGCTAGACTCAATAAGAAATTTTTGTGGGGGCAGAATCCATTTGTCTGTGAATCTTAACATAACCTAACACAGAGCTTTGAGCATAACAGGTAATCAGTATTTGAGGATTTGATCATGTATTATAACTACTCATGTGACAGTTGAAGGAAATAAGAACTAGAGGCACCAGTGGGGCTGGGGTTCAGCTGGGAAGCTCCACTGTGACCTTCCAGGATGCCAGAATACTGAAATACATCTGCGTCAGCAGGTAAGTAGCTGCTAGTCCCAAGTGGGCCCCTGCTGTCTCAGCTGTGTTGGGTGCTCCCTGAGTCCCCTCATCCAGCAACTACAAAAGTGATAACCAGCACAGCGGGAGACTTCCAAGACACTGCAGCTGGCATTCATTCTGATTGCTCCATGCTCCTGCTGAACCAGCTATTCAAAGTTTTGAATATCACCCCTGGCATACAACAGTTACTTGCAGGGTTCTGACAGGAAACAAATGTCTTCACAACTCTTCCCAATACACTGATGCTAAATTAGCATATGATAAACTGAGTTCTTTAGAAAAGAATTCACAGTAATGAGTTTTCAGCAATCAGAGTTCTTAAAAGAAATGGAACCAGGACTCAGTGTTGAAGGGAAAGCAGGAGTTGAATAAGCAGAGTTATGGGAGGATATTCTGAGCACAAACATGGAGTCACATAAAGGCTTGGAAGCAGATCCTCATTTGATACATTAAGGATTGGCGGCATAATTTGCAGAACCTAGTGCAAAAGAAATGTGTAGAGCCATTTGCCCAAAAAACAGGAAAGAATCTTTTTTCCTTTCCTCTGTGACCTCTCTCCCAACCTGGCATGGTGGTTTTCATTTGCTAGGTAATGTGCTCCTGAGGACACAGGACACTCACAGGCTGAGCGCAGACCCTCACAGGCATCCTTGCCCCACTTTGTGACTCAGCACACAAGGTTCATCCTTCCAAGTGCTCACACCATGCCCAGGACAAAGGCAGAGCAGCAGGTGGCTGAGAATCTGCCCCAGAGGTGGGGAGGCAGTAGGAGGTGGGACCACATGTAAATCAAGGCTCCAAACCCCCGGCACGTGATCCATTTTACCATCACACTTTGCTTATAAATTCAAACAGAAAATTATTAAGAATTTCAAGATGGCAACCACAAAGCATTAAGTCCCAAGTGTGGGCCAGTTTGTTAGCACAGGACCCTGTGCAACTGCACTGATTTTTGCACGCCGCTGAAGCTGGTGCTGGATGTGTCCAGAAGGCAACGAGAAACACATATGAAATTCAGAGTTAATGTAGGAGAGGAAGGAGTAAGAGGAGGTGGGAGCAGAGAGATGGAATCTGTGTAGATAGTCACAAGCCATGCCATGCAACACCAAGGACAATTTCTAAGTCTCAAGACTCAGTTATTTGGGGACTCCAAACAAAAATAAGCCATCAGTGAAGTTAATCCACCTTTTCAGGATTCTCGCCTCAACTTGTCTCTCAAAAACACTACAGAGATGAACTGTTCTGAGATCCTGGGGCAGCTTTTCAGACTCTGCACCTGCGTTTTCTCACTAGCCCACTCCTGTTTTCTCTCCTGTCCTCAAGATTACTCTATTGCAAGGAAGACTCTAATTGACTTTTTTCACTTATAAATAAAGTAGCTTCCAATATACTCTACCTTCCAAAGAGAAGGTTGTAAAGAGAAACTATTTCGAATGCCAATTATTCTCATGTAGCAGTGTATTTGCAAGACCAGCAAAGATTCTGCTGATAGCAGTGAAGGGAACGCAGAGAAGCACACATATCTGAGTGGAGACCATGCCCAGTACTCCCTCCAGTCAGCTGCTCCACCATAGCAAGGCTAAGTGCTGCCACCACTCCAGCCTCCTGCACCCGCTGTACATACCAATCTGCAGAGCAAACTTTCCCTGCAACGTGGGAGGCTGGGCCTCAGAACTGGCCAAACAGAATTTCTCAGCCACAGCGTTTGAAAAAATGTGAAATTGGATCTCGATCACTGGGAACCTGTCATCATCATTAAGCAGAAAAAAGCAGACAGACATCTGTTCTGTCCGGGAACACAGAGCGCATACTAATCACAAGTTCTGCCTCGTGCAGAACACCGTGGCCCCAGCTTGGACAGGCTGCACAGCCAGGCAGGCAGAGGCAACTAGGCTGCTGTCATCTAAGGAGCAATGGAGGTCACCACTGGCTAGAGGCTCTGCCTCTCATCCAGCGAGTGGAGGAACTGAATGGAGCCCCGTCTTCACCACTGTTCCATCTTCCTCTTACAGACCCTGGATTCCGGCAACACACCTGGGAGCTGAGGTTGTGACCTGAATCTCGTGCTTTTCATTCTTTGACCTTCCTTCTTGCCTCCTACTTCTATCCAGATCTTATCCACCTATCAAGACCCATCTCTAAATCCGCATTACTCACTTGCTAATGTATTCTTTTACCAAAATCAGTACTTAAGTTGTACAAAATAATGTGCTCGTCATTGTATGGGAATATGAAGTAAATTGTGGACAAACCCTTTCTTTTTGATGCTCATAAGCCTAACAAGGGACAGTAAATAGATACAAAAATAATTCCAGTTCTAGACAAAACACCTGTTAGTACCCTATGACAGGTAAGACTAGATGCTATAGGGGTTCCAGACAAAGAACGATGAATCGTACTCGAGCATATCAAAGGCTTTATTGAAAAGGTGGAAGTTGTACTAGGACTTGAAGAACTGGCAGCTGGTGGAGCCACAGGTATGGGTGAAGAAGCAAGAACTATCGCTGAAGTAAATAAAGGGAGGAAAAAAGTACAAAGTGTGGACAAAGAACACCAATATGTTCAGAGTGGTGAGAAATGGACTTAGAAGGAGAACCGTGAGATATGAGGTTAGAAAAGGAGTTTGAGGCCTAATCACAGCATCCCTTCTGGAAAACAACCCAGGAAACAACAATCTCTCTTGACCCCTCTTCTCTGTGACTTTCCATAATGCTTCTGTTTATACCTCACCCTTTGTGCTCTCAATGGCAGATGTTCAGCAAATGTGTGTTGAATGATAAATTAATAAGCTATTCACTGTTAACGTTTCCATATTACATGACCCAAGGAAATGGTGTGGTATGTTCCAAGTCAAAACTTTGTTGCTTCAAAGTAATCATCTTTGTTCCCTCATGTTTACAAAACTAACAAATAGAAACTATGGTTTGTGAAAAGCAAGATAATGGTGATAATTCACATGTTAATGGAATCTTGAGGTACATAAACCTTGTCTTACTTTATCTCACTAATTCAAGTGACTTCGATTGAGAGAGAAGAAAAGCAGATATGCTAGTGGAATCTGGAAGACTCGTGCTGTCCCCAGTCTACTGAGTAAGGATGTGACTCCCGTGTCACATTATTGGAAACTTCAACAGAGGAGCCAGAGATGGCACAAGTTGGCAACAGATCTGGCAAACAAGGAGATAAAGCAAATGAAAAGTGCCTTGAGTCTCCAAGCTGAAAATACTCACAGGCATTTGAAAGGTTTAGCTAAATAACAGTAAAATAATAATAATAGCTATAATTTATTGGGTACTTACTATATGCCAGTCATTGCGGTAAATGCTTTATAAGTATAATTTCATTTAATTCTTATAACTACTACTTCATTTAGTCTTATAACTAATACTTATAAGTATTATTATAAATATTTATAGATGAGGAAAATGGAGTATAGAGTGATGAAGCAGTGTGACGAGGGTTAAATATCTAAGAATTGGCAGAACCAGGGTTAGAATCCACTACTGTCCAATTCTAAGTCCTAATTCGATTACCTCTCTGAATGAATGGATGCGTTATCAAGAGAGACCAGAACACTCACCCGACACCGGCAAGCCATGTCCTTCCCAAAGCCTAATCTCTGATAAAAAGAGGAACTAAGAGCCCCTGGATTTTTGCATATGAGCTGATTCTTATGTATTAACAAGGATGAGAAAACATACATGGCCATATTACAATTTGAGAGCAAATAAGTGTTCACCAGATTCACACACTGAGCATGAGAAAAGCAAGCTAACAAGCAACATTTCAAAACTCATGAAAGGTGCACTTTTTATGCAGACTGGGAAAGGTGAGAGAAAAAAGTGGCACCTACATGTTTAAGCGGTGTTGAAGAGTGCTGAGGAAGAGTTGTGGACCCAAGGAACAAAGAAGACAAAGCCATCCCTGTTCTTGGCGCCCCTCTAAGCATTCTGTGCAACAATTCACATTGATCTCTCTACTGTAAGAATAGAGGTGTTTCTTAATTTTTTTAGGCTTTTTCCTGAAACCTATGTGGAGGTGAGGAAATAATGGGCAAAATACTACTTTTTTTATCCTAAATCCTCTCCAGATCACCTTGTAGATTGCAATCCACCTACCCCATTTAGTAGTGTGTGACCTGCAACAAATGATTGTGAGTCTGTATCACCACGGGTGCAAGTCACTTCTCTGTACCTCAGTCTTTTCATTTGTAAAACTGGATCATAAAGTGTGTCCACCACATAGGGTTCTATGAGGATTAGATGATTTCCTATATTTACATGTATGTAATTAATATACATGTAAAGTACTTAAGCAACACCTGCCATATAGTCAGCATTATATAAATGTTAGGTATTATTGTGTGTATTGTGGCTATGCAAATATTATTTTAGTAATCATTCTCATTAAATGCCACCTACCAGTGGTTTGCAGAAAGTCTCCTAAAGCAGGAGTTATTGGATTTATATACTAACTTGCTCATGCCTATGCAAATTTTCTAAGGCATTGAGAGGTAATTTTCTGGTATGTTCTTGCCTTTATGAATTTATTTGGTTTTTCTTTAAATATCATAATTTAATTCATTTTCTTCATCTTTCTTTCATCTCATCCATTTAGACTTCCTGACACTGGGGTCAGGAACAAGCGAGGAACTGAAACTATCCAAAGCTGAAAGAGATGAGAAGGTTCTCTCAGTTGGGCAGCGCTCTGCCAGCCCAGCTCCTCACCTCCTATCTCATTAAAGACAGAAAATATACCTCAAATGGGGTGACAGTGGAAGAAACACACATCAAGTCCAGCTGCCTCTTCATTCATTTTTTTAAAAATGAAACCAAGCACCATTGCTGACACCTGTAATCCTAGCACTCTGGCAGGCAGAGGGCGGGAGGATCGCTTGAGCTCAGGAGTTTGAGACCAGCCTGAGGAAGAGTGAGACCCCGTCTCTACTAAAAATGGAAAAAATTAGCCGGGCATGGTGGCGCATGCCTGTAGTCCCAGCTACTCCGGAGGCTGAGGCAGAAGGCTCGCTTGAGCCCAGGAGTTTGAGGTTGCTGTGAGCTAGGCTGACACCAGGGCGCTCTAGCCGGGGCAACAGAGTGAGAGTCGGCCTCGAAAACAAACAAACAAACAACAACCCAAACAGATCTCATCTTGGCCCTTAAGCAACGGGGACTGTGCATTGAGTCTACTATGCTCAGACTATGGCCTGGGCAGGAGAAGAAAGCGGTGCACAAGCCAGAAAGGCAGAGAGAGTGCCTGCCCGAGGAGCTTCGGCAGGGCCAGGGAGCAGCCTTCCAGAGGCCTGCCACCTTCCCGTGGGGCAGCCGCAGCCCCGGGGTGCAGGCAGGAGGGGGCCGGCGCGCCAGACCGCTCGCCCCGCCCACTCGTCGTTCGCCGGCCCCTCTGGCGGCGGCGGCTGCGCGGGCACGCGGGGCGCCGGCTGTCAATCACGCGCCGGCGGAGCTCCGCGAGGCGGAGCGGCGGTGACGGTGGCGGCGGCGGCAGCGATGGGACCCCAGCGAGAGATCTGCGGCTAGGCTAGCTGCACTTGCTCCACGGGTCAGGGGATCGGAGGGGGCAGGTAAACCTATGCGGAGTCCAGGGGTGGCGGCTCTCTATGCTCCAGATGTCTTTCTCCAGTTCTTCGTCTCCTCCTTTTCTCTCTTTCCTTCCTCCCTCCTTACACAAATATTCTCTCTCTCTCTCACACACACACACTACCCATTCACGTTTATTATATCTGCACAAATCTCTACAAAAACCATGCGTATTAAAATCCGTGAAAACATGCAAATTAGAGGTAGCCAACTCCATGCTTTGGTGGTTTGTGGTCTGTGTTATGTAAGAATTTGGGTGGTGTACAGCTAAAAACTTGAGAGTTTCCTTCCTTTGAGACAAAAAAAAAAAAGTTGCATATTAGGTGAAAGTAAAATACATGTATTTGGAGTTTGGAAAGCTGGTTGGATTTATTTTCCAGGCTTAATTGAGCCCCCACTGACCCTTTCCACTCTTTTACCGTGTCTATCTGTCTTTTACCATGTCTGTCTACCCATGAGTGTTTTGATATGATCTCAGGACCCACGTCTGTGTGCTGTTAGAAAGGGACGTTGGGGTGAGGATCAGACCTGGTCTGGTGACCTCAAAGAAAACAGAGCTGGAATTTATTATTCCAAATAAAAGCAGCTAGTATTTGCTTAATTGGTTCCTGGCTCTGTAGCAGAAATGTTTTCAGAACCTTGGAGAGCTCCTTGGGCTCCACACCAGGCCAACCTTTGGTGAAGGGCATGTGTGGAATCAATTTCTTAAGAGCAAATGGGGAAGGCTCCAGATGAAAAAAAGGGAAATTTAATTTAGAGGGACAGAGGGAGGAAAGATAGGAGGATGCAGTGACCTATGGTTAGCTTGTTTTCTTTTGCTTATCCAGATTCAGGATCCTAATATAATTTGCTTCTTTCACCAAATCTGATCACATACCACTCAGAAAATTTGGGGAAAAGGAAATGGGTTTTGAAGGGTTGGCTATAGTCTGTATAGACTGAACCTAGAAATGCTGAAAACAGTTAGTCAGGCCTCAGCTGGGCTTACTCACCTCAAGTCTTTAGGTTCTCCTGCAAGTAAGTAGGGATCTGTTCATCAGAAAGAATTCTTAATGGCTTCTTGAAAAACATGGCCCCAGTTATTATTTTATTTCACATAACTAGAGTAATGTAGGAAACCAATAGCCTTATAGCTGGCAATGGCTTTTTAATTAAATTTTGCATGGGCACCTGCTTTTCTTAGGCAGATGGAAAGTAAAATGATTATGACAGAGAGAAAATGGATATAGGAGTAAAACTCAGCCAAATAAGTAAATCATCCAAACAGCCTTACTAAGTGTAAAATGCATGTAAACATATCAGAAAATGCAATGATTTTAAGATTCATATAATTTATAACATAATAGAACAAGCATCAGAAAAGATTAATTCTGAAATATCTATGAAGCAAGTAACCTTTCTATTTAGAATTGTAAAATACAAATGGATCATTTGTAGTTGGTATTATTAACCACATGGAATATAGTTACATCAAAATAAGAATAGCATTTGTATAATGTGTTATAGTTTACAAAGCTCTTTTGATTTATGTCATCTCATTTACTCTACAAATTATAAGAGCCCATTAATTTATAAAATATACTTTTGTTTTTTAAAAAAGCTATCTAGAACAAGAAGTTTTTTGTCAATATTAAAATTACTCTTTATAAGCTATACGAATAGTCTGTGAAATTTAGATTTTAATCTGTATTACATTTTGCAGAGATTTTTTTCTTAAATAGGATTGAAGAATGTGCCATTAAAAAGAAAGGTCAAAGCATAAACAACAACAAGAAGAAGAGGACTTCAAAGGTAAGACTCAAACTTCGTCACATGTAGATTCATAAACACCTCGTGTTCTGTATGTAGATAAAGGAGACTGAAAGAGAATATGCGTTCTTGTTCTGTTCTTGTGGTTTTAGACTTTATGCACTCTACTAAAAAAATATAACTTGAAGGATCAAAGTGATTGATAATGAACAAGATAATTGCACATCATTACTTCTCTTTCAAAAATTATAAAAGTGGCTACATATTCACTGACTTAGAGGATATAGAAAAGTTCGTAATATAGAACCACAATCACTACCACTGTCCTTCCCCCCACCCCCAGTTAAAATGTCTCTGAAATGATCCATTGGTAGAAACACATTTCCAAGTTTTGAGGTCATGCTTATATAATTCCAGAATGCCTGATTTAAAAGTGAAAAGGCTGTTATCAGGCTTTCTATGCCTTCCTGCATCCACTATGAGTCTAGCTGAGTCTTTTAAGTGAATTGACCTTTTGGTTTGGTGTTGGATAAGTGGTCTAAATTGTCTCTGTGCCTATACCTTGTCTCTTGCAGCACTGGCCTTGTGAAAAAGTGGCTCTAATGGGAACTTCACTTTCATTATCTCAGAATTATTTTATGGGAGAGAAAAGCAGTATGAAAAATTGAATAATATTTTGAAGAGAATAAATAGAACAGGGCCTGTGCCTGGCCTCACAACTGACTCACACATATAGCCATGGGAAAACACTCATCCTTTTTGTGCCTCAATTTTCTGCCTCCTTTCACTTAGGAAGACCACAAAGATAAATAATATAAGGTCTGTGATGTTCTTAGGGTTTCATGAGGCATAAAGCCTTATTTCTGTTTTCATGGCTATGAATATTTGTAAAATAAAATATAATATAATTGCATGTATTAAACTGAAATTCAAATTTCCGGAACATTGATACTACAGTGTTTGGGCACATATAGTGGTCACAATGGCACTTACATGGCTTTTTTTGCCTAATAAAGGAATTGTTCAAAGGATTCTCAGCATTTGTACTCCCTCCCATTGTCTTTACGATGCTCATTTAGTTGCATTTATCGCTTCCTGAGTGTGTCTCCTTCTAATCCAAGAGTCCAGTAAGGACAGATTGTGCCCCACTCATCTTTGTAAACCTTATTTATCTCACAGGTACCTGGCACATAGTTAGTGCTTTAAAAACATTGAAAGAAGGAAGGAATGACAAACTCAGGGCATCACCCACACCAACCCATGTAGTTCTGTGCCAGGAAGTTACAAAGTACTGGGGATTAAAGTGGTAAACATAACAGAAAAAGTGCCTGCCCACATGGAGTTTACTGTCTGTTATGTATATGATAGACATAAGCAAATAAATATGTGTATGATAGATCATAAGCAAATAAAGCACACAGACTATCAGGTAGTAATAAGTGCTGTGAAGAGAAACAAATCTGGACAAGAGGATAAAAAATGACAGAGCGCTGAGGCAACAGGCTCCACTAGAATGTTTATGAAATGAATGTTAATGTAGACTAATTTGAATACAATACTGAACAATGTTTTACTCAACCTCTCTTTTCACATACCTCCTGTGATGTTAAGGCTTTCTCTAAAGAAAGAAGCTCTCTAAGATCTGTTGCTTAACCACAGTCTTAGATCTAACATTACTGTTTTTGCTGCTGCGACCACAGCTATTGAAATACAAACATCAGAATTCTCAGGAAATCTTGCTCCTTAAGTGAATACTGAGCCAAGCCAAAAAGCCTTTGCACATACCTTCCATTTCTGTTTCAATTCTAGTTTCTTGCATATGGTTTAATAATTGCCCAGCTTTCAAAGTGGCTTCAGGAAGTGGCCTCACATTTCCTCTTTATAATACCAGAGGTGTCACTCACCCGAGGATCCAAATAACTGTAATATACTCTGTTTTGGGACAAAATGTTACCAGCTTCCCTGTGAGGCGTATAACTCTCTTGAGATTTTGTAGGTCCAAAATCCTCCCTCTAACATGTTGTATTTTAGAGTTTATGTGTTCTTCCAAGTGATCATTCTCCTCTAGGAGTTAATTCCAACTAGTTATATGTTTGGGAGGATGTATGAAACCTCTTAGACCCTCAGGGTCTACTATTTTAGGCAACAAACATGATATTGAAGTAATTTGTTATAAAAACAATATACAAACATTCAGTCTACTTAGTAGCAAGTAACTAACCTAACTATTAGCTTACAAGGCCCTTTAAACTGAAGCTTTATACGTACATACTAGTATAAAGCAAGAACTTGAGACCGACAATCAGTGCTGGTATGGGACGAAGTGGGAAATCAATAAACCTAGTTGTTTGTCCAGCAAACAGTAGTAGTTGACTCATTGTGTGGAGTCATAGCCCAAAAATCCTGAAAAGCTGCATCTGGAAGGAATTAGAGGTTAATCTGGTTCAACCATCTTATTCTAACGATGATGAAACCATAGCCAGGAGAGGTTAATGTGCTTGTCTAAAATCTCATGACCAGTAAATTGCAGATCAAAAACTAGCATCAGAGTCCATTCTCTCCTCTCTGTGGTTGGCATAAAACAGGGCATGTTCTTGTTCATGCTATGTGCTTCTGGAGGAGAAAGTAAGGCTCTTTGGGATGCCTTTTTCAGAATATATCACTAAAAATCCATGACATAAAGTAGAGCCTTCAATCACTCAGGTTCAAAAACATTTATCTTATGACACTTTCTGTCTCTTTTATGATTTTACCCATACTGTTTTTTAACAAAGTTGGACAACTAAGTCTCATCTTATAAAGCAGAAACATTTAACCTAGGTGCTGGAATCAAGCTATACAGGGAATCACTACAATATATCACATGTCCTTCTCTGCAACAAAGCTCAATCCTGAGAAAAAATGACTTCAACAACTAAGGAAAATAACTCTTATTTTTGCCATGAGGGATATTTAAAATTCATGTTATATCCATTTTTGTCCTTTTTTCATGTTAAAGTCTCTGATGCCTTATAGAAACCGGAAAATATATATTTAGATGAGGTGGTTCTGACTATGCAAGTACATGATTCAGCCCATAATCTTGCTTATTGTGTTAATTGTCATCTTTCGTCTGCTCCCTGACTCATGGTATAACCTTTAGTAGGTGATTTTTCTATGCCTCAGTTTCCATTATAACAAAGCAGAGGTAGTAATACTAATCGCATCTCCCCTTGATCAAAATTTTTATTAGAATATCTTAAAAGAAAATGCCTTTAAAATTATTCTACGTATGTACCAATGGCAATAGGCTCTTATTAATCATCTTCATTGTATAAGCATTAAATAGAAGGTACTGAAGAGATCATCTTGGCACTTAAAATATGAAAGCTAGGTTAATATTCTTTTGATCTGTCAGACTTTGCTGCTCTAATCAAGCAAAGTACATTATAAAAGCTTGACTTTACATGAAATAATATCCTTCTAAATGTTTAAAAGTAAAAAATAAAAATCAAACTTTTGCCTCCCTGCACGCTCTTGGGTGATTTCTTTAGATGGTAGCTGTACCTGAAACAGGAAAAAGGCAGAGGCACTAACTGTAATATTGGCCAACAGTTAAAAAGATGAGGTTATTGGTCACCATCAGTAGCACCTGCTTTCATCATTTTTCTAAGATCAGAGGAATATTTTCCTCAATTTGACTACATTTTTTAACCAAAATTCACTTGTGGCTAAGGGTACCCATTTACAAGATGTTCTTATGGGTCCATGGGCTCACTTGGTGCCCATGGTCTAACTCTCTCTGATTTCAACTTTGATTTTAGCCCCATGATTCTGTCCAACCAAACCAAGTGGCCCCATAAAGGCACTTGATGGAACTGTAGATTAATGTTTTCCTCTTGTAGGTAAATATTACCAGCTGGTTTCTTGATGAGTAATTGGAAATAGTTAATATGATTCTGTTGACCTGGATTATAGCCCAAGCCCAGAGAAAACCTGGTTCAATGGGAAAATAACCTTCCATATTTTTCCTCACTTTGTCACATATAGACTATGTCCATGCAAGGAAAACCATCTAGAGGATTGTTGAAAAATCCAAACAAGTATTCCACATATCCAGCCACA
This sequence comes from Avahi laniger, assembly GCA_963575035.1. Lineage (NCBI taxonomy): Eukaryota > Metazoa > Chordata > Mammalia > Primates > Indriidae > Avahi > Avahi laniger. Next base: position 16,059 of record CAUYSK010128073.1, read on the forward strand.
CACTTATTTGCTTATCTGGCTCCAGAAAACCAAAGAAAAAACATAGGATAACTGAGAATTCCTTTCCCTCATGCACTGAAATTACTGTCCCTCAGTAATTCCCTTTTTTAAAAAACCATGAATTCATAACCAAATCATATAAATGTCTCTCTCTAAGGGTATCAGTTAGGTCAAATGAAGTTGAAATTTCCATCTTAAAAAGGCAGAGCCCCGGGCCGGGCGGCGGCTCACGCCTGTAATCCTAGCACTCTGGGAGGCCGAGGCAGGTGGATTGTTTGAGCTCAGGAGTTCGAGACCAGCCTGAGCAAGAGCGAGACCTCGTCTCTACTAAAATTAGAAAGAAATTAATTGGACAGCTAAATATATATAGAAAAAATTAGCCGGGCATGGTGGCGCATGCCTGTAGTCCCAGCTACTCGGGAGGCTGAGGCAGGAGGATCGCTTGAGCCCAGGAGTTTGAGGTTGCTGTGAGCTAGGAT
>CAUYSK010128074.1:0-31732 GCA_963575035.1 Avahi laniger
CTAACTCTCAAAGAGACATGAGATTCTGCACAGATTTGCACATCTGCCTCCAACAGCCTCTCCCTCTTTTTCCTCCAGTCTCTATCTCCTTTGTTAATTTTACCCTTCAAATTTTAGAGTTGCTCTTTTCTTTTTTTTCTTCTTTTGTTTTATTTCGGCATATTTCCATCAATACATGAGTGGATTATAGTTGCTCTTTTCTATGCTAATTTTCTTTTTTTTTCTTTTTATTTAAATTGTCATATTCTTTTTCCTTTTCTTTTTTTTTTTTTTTCATACTTTCATTGCTGTTCTGTTTTACCCAACTGATTAGGATGTAAGGGTACAGGATGTAGGGAATGAAGGTTTTTGATATACTGTGGGTCCAAAAATTATAAAATACAACTGTTGATACAGAATCCATTTCAGGTTTAGACTCAATTTTCCTTACACTCATTGAAACCACCCTCTGTTTTTATGTTTTTTAAAAGTAGGATTAACGATGATATCAATGATGGGAGTTGTTCTGAAGATTAGTTAATTCATGAAAAGTGCTTCAGATAACACATGGAAAGCACTTGTTCAATGTTGGCTATTTATTATTGTTGTGGTTATAATTATTATTACTGCAAAAGATATTACTGCAAGAAAGCAGTATGACCATACATAACCCCTTGACTTCAATCTCAGAAGAATCTGAGTTTAGAAAGGTTTGGCAATTTAATGAATACATCAGAGAACTTGTCCGCCCATGTTTCAGCCTCTCTGTCTTTCTTGGACACCTTGATGTGTGGTCTATCTGGCAGCGTGACTGTTTGGCTTTCTGTAACTAACAACAGTCCAAAAATAAACACATCCATGGCATGCAAGTGGATACAAGATTGTCCCCTGAAATTTATAATAAAGTTAAAAAGCAATAAATCACACAACACTGGAGTTAAAATCAGGGTGTTGCCACATAATAGACACGTGACTTGAACAATGTCATTTGGTATCTCTGAGCTTGTTTCCTAGAACAATATTTGTGAGAAACTTGCAAAGATCACAAAGGAGCTATGGTAATAATTAAATGAGATATGCCTCCTAACGATGCTTGCCGCATGTTCAGGGCTTATTTTCAAAGAAGGTTGCTTTAATGCTTTGCAGCCAGACACATCTGGGTTCCAATTCTGGCTCGAAATTTCACTTCCTCCCTGTGTGATTTAGGCAAGTGCCCCGTTTTCTCTGACTTGCTACATTCTCTCACCTGTAAAAACAGCCTGAGTTTGTTGTGAAAATGGGAAGAAATGTATGAATAATGCCTAGCACATTCCTTGGAATGTACAAAGCTCTCAACCGCATGACAGCTCTTGATAAGTGTGTTACTTCCCAAGTTCCTGAGTTTGAACTGACTGTATTGCACTTGGGGAAATAAAGAGGCAAAACTCCTCCTCCCACCCCACCAAACAAGCTATTCTCATATCTAATTTGGAAATCAAGAGTGTGTGCTTGAAAATCAAACCATTTCTTTGCTATATCACAGGTGAAAGAAAGAAAGCTCTGTTTTATAGGTAGAGAAAAAAGTCTTGTGTCACAAGAGAGGAAATACCCCCTCAGGACTTTTTCTTCAAAAACAGCATCAACAAGTTCTGAAGCCTCCCTGCAGCCTCTTTCTCCTTCCCTGCCATTGCAAAGGTGGGGCTGAAATGTAAGACTGGCTCATTTCCTTTCTAGTCGTCCACTAAGGGCTGTTGAATTTTCTTAAAGTGCCCTAGAAGTCCTGGCCTTTAGAGAGGTTCACGGTAGAACATTTCACAGACAGAAAGGAGCCACTGGAAAAGCCAGGCTTCAATACTTAAATAGAATCTGGGGAGAGAGGTGAGGAATAAAGGTTCAATTCTTCCTCAACTCTGAAAGATACTAGGTAACTCACATTAGCTGAAAGTGAAGATTGTGCTATACATCATCAGTCTTCCAACTTTCCTTATGCTGGAATAATGGTACTCTAAAGAAAGAAAAAAGACAAAGAAAAAACAAAGAAGAAATCTTCCCTAGCAATTTGATTATTAGGTCACTTCAAGAGAGGCAATTTAAGAAACCAGCAAATGCCACCAGGGAAACTAAAATAATAACAAGCAACACTAATATAGCACCTTTCTTCTTCAAAGCACTTTACAAACATGAAGTAATTAGGCCAATTAAAACTTGAAAAAGTAGCCTATTTAGACACAATCTTCTTTCCACACACAGCACATCTGCTGGAAACGACTCTCTAGCTTTGTTCTCAATGCAAAAGATGCTCACAGGAAAACAAAAATACCTATAAATAACTAGCAGTACTTAAATTCAGAAGGATCTGGATCTAAAAATATTTAAGGCATTTTAATCAAAACTAAATTTTCCACACTCTGATTCTTCTCTGACCACAAACCCTATGTAGGTGAATACTTCCTGTAAGTGCCAGGTACTTATGTATGGATGATATCAGCAGAAAGCAAAGATGTATAGTCCAAGAAATGAATGGGCAAAAAGTATTGGTGTTGCCTCTTCTTAGTGAACTAATTTCCAAAGAAGAGTCCCAGAGTGACTGGACAAAGGGGCCTAATATGATGAATCAGAAAGTATTCTGAATTAGGAGTAAGAAGATTTAAGTCCTTGTTCAAGTTTAACCACTAATTCACTATGTGACTTGGGAAAATGATTTCATCTATTTAAGGTTTCAGTCTCTTAGATGTGAAATGAGCCGTTTGGATCAGGTCCATGGTTTTCAAAATATGTTCTGAGGGCACTATGTGTCCCCAGTGGGGATGGGTAAAAGCTCAGACTCTCTTCTCTGGTTCAGGAGAGCAGCAACATTTTAATTCATTTTCAATGCTGCGTTTTTATGAAATGTTGTAAATAGTCCCGTGTCTACTAGAGTAGGAAAACCACTGAAATGGATACTTTTTAAATTCTCTTGCAATGCTGATATTTTGTGATTTTATGAATGTTTCCAAACCTCGTAACGTATAGGGTATGTTCCAATGAAAACTCTCATTCCATTAAGTTAACTCCTAAGATCAGAGGAGAAAGGAGAACAAAGGCAGTGTCCTTGAGCTCTCTCTGTGCACTGTCAGTCAGATGGAAGGAGGGCTACGTCTCTTTGAGGTGTACAACCCCAGGTGCAGTAGATATCAGTACAGACTCCTGCCAGGTCTCTGCTCTCTCTGGTAGAGCTTCTCTTCTTGACATTGGGTGGCCAATTCTGATCATCTGGGCATTTAAGTCTAGATTTGGGGAGGGAGATAGGAAGCTTCATTATATTTCCTGTTCTTACCATGTTTCCCAGAGTCTTACATTAAGCTGTCCGTTTGTTTCATTTCTCCAATTTGTGAGTATATATACCGTATGGTCCAGAGTCCTGGAGGAGGAGAAGAAGAAATGGAAGGACTGGGACAAATAATTCCACCCACCTCTACTAACGCTCTCCTCCTTCTCACCTGGAAGCCAGGCTGCTTTCCGGAGCCCTCCCTGACCATGACCAGTTTGCACACCAGCAAACTGGTGTGCTGTGTAGTGTTAAATACATCTTATTCATCACTTATCATTACAAACTATATTACTAATCTCAATTGCACAATGAAGAAACTGAGGCTGAAAGGTAAATTTATGAAGTCCTAAAACTTGGTTGGCAAAGCCAAAAAAGGAACATCAGGCTCTGTGACTTCGGCTCCCCCGGTTTCCCATCACTAAGCTGCTTCCCTATTTATGTAGCGTAGGACTCCAAGTCCAAACGAAGGCCAGTCTTGCTTCCTCTGCTGATGTTACCGACTCTTTACTGTCTTTTCTCTTCAGAATCTCATAGTTGGGGGACAAATGTGTGCAAGGGAAGGAGGATGGGTTTGAAATCAGGGAACCTGACTCTGGAATTAACATGCCAAGTGGCTTCACTGAAGTTTACTGTAATCATGATGTGTCTAACAGGTTTCATTTTAAAGAGTGTAAATATAAATACCTACATAACTACTTCATAGCACTGTTATGAGATTTTTATATACTGTGTGTGAAAGCGCATCGAAATTACCCTAAAATTCTCTGTATACCCCTGGTGTCATTTAAAATGCTTTAGCTGCTGATGTTTTTCATCTCTTGCAGCATGGCAACTGAGTAATGAGCCAAACTAAAGAGTTTCCCAGGTGCACAGATTTCCCCAACAAAAATAAAGGATTCCTAATTCCAGATGGAAGGCATTTTGGCATTTCCTTAGAGAATACCAGTAGTGAATTAAAATAGAAAGAGATGCTCCTTACTGAGTAAAAAGTCTAGCAACTCATTTATAGACCTATCCACACTCTAATTAAAATAGCACAATCATCTGGGAAATTGTGAGGAAATGCCATCGATACTATCGACTGTTCCTGCAATGCTAACAATCACAGGAAATACTCAGTAACAACCCTTAATGCCTATAAACAGGATGTAAAAAGCAAACAGTGAATTTACAGCTGCGGGATACTGGGGAAAGTTCCAGTAGTGACTAGAAAAAAGTGACCTAACAAATCAACCATATGGTCCTGAGAGTCAACTAATGACATAGGTTTAAACCAGTTGACCTAAGCAAAAGTCAACTGTTAGAGTACAGAAAAAGCTCCCTTTATTTTATAAGTCTAGACCTAAAAGCAGGGATGTTTGAATGTTGTGTATGAAAATGTATGTCATGCTGCAGATTACATGTAGAGACTCTTGAAGAAGCAAGTTTCTAACTAAAAACCACTGTATAAGAGTTTGCCATAGCTTTAAACTTACTTTCTCAGTTATGACTAGCAATCATGCAAATCAGCAAATTAGCCCAGGCCTTCAGGACCATGATGTGAAATTAATAAACCCAGCCCTAAAATATTTCCAGCTTTGATCAATTGGACTATACTGTTTGGGTTTTGCCAACATCCGGCTCCCTTAATCTCCAATTATCTAGCTTTACTAACAAAAGCAATCACACTAGGCATGTTGGTACTGGATATACATTTTTTATTTGCCTAAAAAGAAGTGCCCCAAATGCCGATTTTCTATAACTGTACACATTAATCTGCCCTACTCTCTATCTTTCCCTATCCATTGCTCCACTGCTGTGGCTATTTGATCTAAAATTTCCTTTCTCAATGAGTGCCATATGTATATGCAGGACCACAGCTCTCATACCCTATTGGAAAACTGCCTGGCTAGTTCAGGTTTAATCTGAAAATGCAATGTTGCCATATTAAGCAACAAACCTTCCTCAAGAATTGCCAGACTTACATAGGAATGTTTGAAATCTGATCTGTGCACCTCTGATACACACATATTAACTTTTTCAGAAATTTGGGGAAACATGCACCCTTTTAGGTCAGTTCTCCTTATGAAATCAGCCTTGTAGGGAATTTTACACCTTAACTTAACACAAGGCAATGGGTAATAGATGCACTATAGGAGCAAGTGTTGCCTCTAGTGTGGTTTTGGGAAAATGGAATTTTGTGCAGGTGTGAATACATCCTCCATAGAACTAACAGAGTCTCTCACAACCTTCTTGAATAAAGAACTGTGAGCCGATTCACAGCACCAGTAAGTAGATTGGTAACTATCTGAGCACTGTAACCAGAGAAAATGGATTAATTACTTTAGTACCAATATTTAAGGAACCCTTCACAGATGGTTCTATACTTGTTCTATACTGGTTCTATACTTGATTTTGTAATATTAAATATTAAGCAGAAGGCATAGGCTGTAAATGTGTACATGATAAAACGATGGAAAGGTAGATAACATGGTGCATGAAAGAATAAATATTCAAAGAGATCTTGGCAGCTAGAGGAGTTGGCCAAAAATCAACATAATCTGTCACAAATATATGATAATACAGTGTGAAAAACATGAGCTCTGAAACAAAACAAATATGTATTTAAATTCCTGCTTTCCTGCTTAATACTTATGTGAGTCCAGCTAAATTACCTTCTAGGGCTCAGTTTTCTCATGTTAAATGGGACAATAAATTCTACCTTATTGAGTCATCGGAAAAATTAAATTATATAACATAAATTAAGGTCATAACACAGAGTCTAGAATTAAATTTTTGAAATAATTCAGATTCAGTGCATGAATTTTAAACACTATCTTCCCAAGTGAAAATAGAGGATACTTGCTATGTATTCATTCATTCCAAAATGTTTAGTAAAAACACCCAACGAACCCAGTGTTCTGTTATGCTTGGTTCAGAAGATATAAAGATGAACCAGTCCTGATCTTAAGGTGAAATTGAGAAATCCCAGTGAAGAAATACGCAGAGTACAGATGGAACAACACTTCACTATGTGACATTACCAAGCACAGATTTCCTGTCCCTGCACTTTTCTGTTTGACTATGTGTGCACCAGACATATCATGCTTCAGAATGTCCCCCTCTGAGGGCCACTGACCCACTGATCCCCCATTGAACAAGCAGGTCTAAATAACCCCAACCGTGAACCCAGTCAATTGAACCAAACATAGATAGCAGATCTACAATGCTAGCCATGACGAAGACTAAATGCTCTTCCTCAAGTGAACAAGGTCAACCAGGAGATGTTCTCTCTCAGGAATTTGGACTAACAAACATGGAGAGATTGGTGTAATTGGCAATGGGAGCTGGAAGTGGAAGGATGCCCGAGGTAGGGTTGAGACTGTAAGCTGCCACGTCCACACTTAAATTATGAGGCACCAAATGGCTAAGCAGAAATGTACAGGGGAAATCAGAAAGGTCACACGTGTGAGAGACCCAGAGATTGTAACTAAAGCCAAGAGCTTCCAGTTCCTAATGACAATGATAAAAGCTACCTCTTACTGAATACTTACTCTGTCCCAATTAGCCTTCTACGACTTTATATCATATATACATTAACTCCTGTAATCATCACAGGACTGTCTATGAGCTATTTACTGTCATTTTTACAATTTAACACATGCAGAGATTGAGATACAAAGAGGTAAAGTAACCTGTGAAGGTTTCAAGTCCATTGCTTGCTGCAGGCAGGATCCAAACCCAAGTTTTCTGAAGCCCAAGCTTCAGAGGCTACGTTCCCGTCATACTCTACTGTTGCCCCAGTCCTTTTGTACCTTTATAAGAAACTCCTCTACCTTAAGATGGCCTAAAAGAGTCTCTCCTTCACTCAAAGAGAAAAATCCAAACTAAAGCAACACCTTTGTACCTGACGAGGGCGCAGCTTCAAACAGAGGCTGTGGGAGGTCAGCAATACAGTAGGCCTTCGATGGCACGAGAGAACCGTTTTTTCCTCTCGGGGAACATTCTGCTTTGTGTACAGAGCAGTACTGGATTTCTGAAGAGCAGCCTTTGATAGTTTTTGAGGTGGCATTTTGGGATAATAGAACCTTGAAATAAAAATGAAGCAACTTTTCTTAAAACCTTCCGAGAGCTCCACAGGAACCCGCTTATGGGTGTCTGCATCATTTCTCCAAAGAGACCCAGGGGCAGCAGCCTTCCCCTCCCCATCATGCCACAAATAGACAAAAAACAAGACCCGAAAGCAATTCACACGAAGACTTCTGATGAAATAGTAGATGATGTTGCGCTTCATACCCACTGTGTTGTAAGTTGTGTGATTCCACGACTGTTTCTTCCTCCTCAAATAATGCAAAGAGAAAGAACTACGTCATTTTTACCTCTACTATAAACAGTGCCCTGTAAAAGGCTACACATGAGAAATGATTCAAAAACTGGCTTTTAATAAATGAATGAATGAATGAAAAAAAGAAAAAACAAAATATACATTGTTAACAGCATATTTTCCTACCCCAAAGGAAATTATAAATACTTTTTAATTTGGTTAGTGCTTTTATCCTATGAAAAATTCACATATATATTATGCTATTTTTACAATTATTCAGTGAGATAAGCAGCATTAAAATCCAGGCTCCAGAGCCAGATTTCTTGGGTTTTAATCTTGGCCTGACTGATTATAAGCTGATTGCTCAATATCGATCTTTCTCAGTTTCCTAGATTGAGAGTCTCTAAAGAATTAATAACTACACCTGCTGTATGAGGTCACTGTGAGAATTAACTAGGACAGCAACATGCCTGGCACATAGTATGTTCTCAATAAATATAAGCCTTTTTGTTACAACTATTCAATAAATGAGGAAACTGAGATATAGCCCTGCTCACAGTCACACTGTAAAATATATGAATGCATGGAATATATAAGGATATAATGTAATAGCTATGAATGAGGTTCTGGAATCAATATTTTAGAGTTCAAACCGTAATGACTTTAGTCAAGTTTCTTTACCTCTCTGTGCCTTAGTTTTCTCATCTGAAAATGGAGGTAATAATAGTCCCTATTCCATTGAATTGGAATTATGCAATGAGTTCCTATGTGTAAAGCTCTTAAGATGTTTATAGTAAGTACAATACAAGTGTTTGCTATTATTAATCGTTATTACTATTACTTAATGTAATGACATCCAGACATAAAATCACAGCCATAGGCTTTATGTCTTCTATATTTGGAGCCATCTCTGCAACCTATACCACTTCACCCTCTGATATACACTTTACACTCCCATCTGCCAGAGCAACTGTTGGCAACTTTGCTACCAATCCAGAGTTGAGATTCAGTGGGAGTGTGTCAGGGAAACACTAATTCAACAGGAAGACAGAAGAAGCATGGTTACTTGCTTGGAGATATTTTGTCCAAATCTTCTGATAACATTTTTTCCTTAAACCTGCCCAGGGTAATTATGGCTCTTAACAATTGCTATAGCTCACTAGCAAATGCTGGATGACTTCTGCAAACAGTTTTATCAAACTGACATTCTAACAAATGTCCCTTGCTAAATGTCAAGTGAGATTTCTGGAAGGGAAAGAAAAATGCCTCTTTTCTTCTTCCACATTCCAAGTTTATGTAAATCAAAAAGACACTGCATGGCTGCCCATTGTTTTAGCAATTCAGACATCTGCAATAATCCACCAAGAATCCTTAATCAGCTAAGTCTCCATTCTTAACACTGGGGAGAATTAATTATGAATGTGGAATCAGCATCATTGTCGATCTGGGAAGCTGAACTGACGTGCAGTGATGCTTCCTCCTGCAGTTTTAATTAAGCAGGAAGGAGTTCAAGGGTGTAGGATAGAGCAGAATGAGACTGATAACTGGCCCAATAGAGGAGATTATTGTCCCTCATTTTATCTTTAGCTGCATATTATTCATGAAATACATGCTCCAAATCCTATGACCTCATAAGGATACTTAAGGGAAGATAATGAAATCAACAGTAATTAAATATAGTGGGTCAGTGAAAAGAAAAAAAAAACTGCCTTCAGGAGAAGGTAAAATATTGTCTTCCTTAGATGGGAGTGATTAGAGACATAACTGAAAGGTTGGAGGAAAAGATCATGGTCAGTTGCTGTCTTATTGCTCTGCTTTTTTCAGATTGGCAGAACTCTGACCTTGCTCTAATAGCATCTAATAGTATCAGATGGCCATTGTCCTCTGCCGAGGCTGAGCTCTTTCCAGGCCCCTGGCCTAACCGTGACTGGCCTAAACCGTCTATGGCAATCCATTCTTCTCGTCAGCGATTGGTTTACAAAAGGCCTTGTGACATAATTGTCAACCATAAAGCCTGTAAGGAGATCTACCCAGGGCACAGCTAGCAAAGGCTTTCTCATTTTGCAAAACAGATGCAACTGAGGAAATAACCGTGTGCTAAGATAACACTTTAAATTACAGGAACCATTTTGTGGTTATGAGAACACACGCTTTAGGTTAAAAATCAAAATGCTGAAAATGGCAGGGCAAATGAAAGGAAAGACTTGAGTCTTTGATGATATCATTGATCCACTGAATCACCAAACCCTAGAACCACTCTACCTCTGGACATTTCATTAAATGACATAATAATCTCTCATTTTTAATGCCATTTTTGTCAGTTTTCTGTTAATCACAGCTAAAACATCTTAACCAATATTCAACTCAATATAAAAAGAACTTCACACTATTATTTTAATTTATACTTACAACAGTTTTCTCCGATAGATGTTTTCCCCTTAAAAAACAAAAACCAGAAGCTCAAATGAAATAAGTGATTTGTCAGCAGAGACCCATGAAGTCAGTAGCATAGCTAGAATAAATGCCCATGGGCGAGTGATTTTTTTAAAAAAATGTTTTCTACACCATGCTGTGCTGCTGGTTTTGTCACTGGAAATATATTCATTTCTATTTTATTGACGTAGCAGTTTTTAGGTGCTAATCTATAAATGCTAGGGATGCAAATATTATAAAAACAGTGATAATCTCTAGCACAGTAGAATAGAAAACAAGTCTGTTAATAGTTACCTAATAATGGTGACACACACTGAGGCTTCAGGTAACAAATACTGAGATGGATTTTAAAAAATGAACATAAAGATTATAAGGAGATTTAGTAGGGTTGGTGGATGACTGGAAGTTTGGGCAGACAGAGTGGCTTACTTGGAGACTCACAGGTAATCAGCTATCATCGGGACATAAAACATAGAGGGGTGGAGATAGTTGGGAACTAAGTCAGAGAGGTGGGAAGAGTCCAGTTAATAGTAGCTCTTGTACATCAGGCTAGAGGACTTGAACTTTATTCTGTGGATTACTGATTTTTAAACTTTTCTTTACCATTAATCTTTTCCGTCAAACAAAACTGTATGTCAAATTATTAAAGCATATGAAAGAAGCGTTATTTTGCTGAACCCATAAAGCACATTGTAAAAGCCACTCTGTGGATGATGGGGTGTCACCTAATGATTTTAACTACAGAAGTGACATAAAAGTAATGATATCTAAGAGAGATTGTCCTAGGGACACCATAGAGGACAGATAGTTGGAGAAAAAAATGGAGGCAGTAAGTTCAATTAAGTAAAAAGGAAATCCATACTGGGTAGCAAAATAACTTTCAAAATTCTCACAACACTCCATGCAGGAGATACAAAATGCCCAAACTAAGGCCGTGGCAGCAACATCGGCACATACTTTGCCACAAAACTTCCATTCCTTATCCCTTATGGAAATGGTGTTTCCAGAGGAGAGAGGCAGTAAGATTGCCATGTTTACTTATAGATGCCAATGTCTCATTAACTTAAGCCAATTAGCAAATCTCAGCCCCGTAGCCACAGTAATTGGTTTGGGAATAGTCATATGATACAAGTTGGGCCAATTAAAAAGTTGCTTGGTGGGAGGTTTTTTTTGGAGGGAAGAAATCTTTCCTCATTTTAGTGAGAGCTATAATACTAGGAGAAATAATCTCCTTCTTATAGGATACAAATATGGAACTGTGTAGCCCTAGATGCTGAAGCAGGCCATCTCATAACTGAGACAGAGGACAAACTGAAAATGAGAGTCTCACACAAGGGGAAAGTATTGGTATAAATAGGCCAGGGTTTTGACAGTATCATTAAGCCCCTGTATCACACCTCACAGTAAACTTTCACTACCTGCAGATTTTTCATTTATTTGAGCAACTAAGTTTCTATTAGTATAAAGCACTTTGGGCTGATTTCTCTTTCTTAAAAATGAAAGTACCTCAAATAATACAGGATAGTAAGGAATAATCATAATAATAAAAGAATAGAGAGAAGATACCAATTTCTTCTTGAGAGAAGATACCAGTTTGGGTTTTAATGTATATATGTGCTTATAGGATAGCCCAGTGGTAATATAATAGGCAGTCTCTTTAATCAATCTACAACCCCGAAGAACGGTCACAAATCCAATTTATAAGAGTCCTTTCAGAATGATGATACTTCAAGTCATGCTTGTCCATGTGGGGTACAGATACTTCTGGAGTATGTTTGAAAATGTATAAAGACAGTAGCTAAATACAATGACTATCTTAATATCATTAATTGAGGATGAGAGTGGTTCAAATTTTTAATCTAACTCATAAATAAAATTAAACATTAATTTACACTGAAATAAATAGTATCTAGTATAGAGAAAATCAAAAACCACATGATGTTTTAAAGATTGAAGTCTAGATGTCAAAGAGATTTCTCATTTCTCATTGGCTGCTTCAGGCTATGATTCATGACAATCCAGGGTTAACTATTCAATCCCTACCGTTCTAAGGGGCATTTTAAAAACTTTGAAAAATATATTGTTCAGGAGTCATCATGATTAATTTTACTAAGGGCTCAGTGCATCAGATCAATCTTCCAATATGACATACAGCTGTATATTCACTGAGCTAGGAACCCGGAACTGAGAAAGCAAGAATTCCCAGAGAGGTGCGAGGGTCAGGGAAAGGGCTAAACTCAAATTTGATCAGGTTCTCACTTGGTACCTGGGCCTGTCTCTAGCCCTTATCTGATTTTCTGGTAAGGGACGATTACAGACAAGTACAGGGATGAATCACTGTTCTGGGCTTTGTTTGTTTTTTAATGGGCTTCTGGCTGAGTAAAAGGGTTATTTGACACTTACACTATTGCAAACCTTTGGTTGCAAATGAGTTCCAGTTGGCAAGGCCGCCATCTAATTTTGATAACAAAAGTCTTATAGGGAAGGCCCATAAGGCATTTTACACATCAAACAGCTCTTACTGAAAGATGTTTTGATGAAATAATTACAAATGAATCAGAAGGAGTAAATTGCCCCTGAAATAATAACAATACTTAGCATTTTCATTTTCAAAGTGTTTAACAAATTACTAATTATTTAATTTACATTCTAGCGTATAAGGAAGGAATTTCTACTCCAGTTTTATAAATGGGGGAGCTAAGCTATCAGGAGGAGACATGTGCTCAAGTCTAAAGGGCCAATCTGGAAAAAAATGGTAACTGGGTTTCACGTAGCTATTTCCAGTGGAACTGGGAATGAGGAGGTGGGTAAGGGAGAGATTGTCTTTTAGGTACTGCCCAATTTCCTTTCATTCTCTAAATTTTCAAGCCTTCAAAAAAATACAATCACATTAAAAAAAATCTTCTAAATTGAAAATACTATCTTAAAACTGAACATTGTTTTGAACCAGACCTTGATAAATTTGTGACTTCAGAATTTGGGAAACTGGGGCCACCTTTTGGGAAATGTATACAGAGCAGGGGACAAGCTCTGGACGGTTCCTACAGGGCAGTTACGGGATCATGTACTGAAGACAGCGCTATGCAGAATCCAGTGAGAACACATTGGTGACTTCTTCCCAGATCTCTGCCACTTAACTCTGTTGACTTCCTTTTCTGGTGCTTATTCCTTGGCTTCTAACATAAACTATAGCTTTTGATGTCTCCTGTTCCCTCGTGACGTCTCAGTTTACTTCCATTTGTTGGCATCCTGAACTCAAACTGAGAACTGCAGCTATTACCTTCTTGCTGATTTCTGGAGTCGACATTGCCCACACCTGGAATTCCTTCTGCCAGCTCAGTTCTGGTGCTGAAACATCACCACGCAAATGGTCCCCAAAGTAGTGTTACATTTTAGGGCCACAGCAGCAAACTGACAGCAAAGTATAGCTCATGTTCATGTCTTGACTTCTTGTTTTGCCCACGCTGCGTGTGCAAAAGGAATTGTGACTAGGCAGGAGTTATATTTCTCTAAAAAGAAGCAGTCTCACTGCCTATTTTCCTAACCTCTTCCCATTCTGTGCTTTTGTACAAGCTATACATTTCATTTACCTGTTAACATATAACAAACCACACTGAAACTCAGCAGCTTAAAACAATAATTTTCCAAGGTTTTCTTAGTCAGGACTCATCCTGTCAATTCTTTGCTTCCCATTATGTTCTCTGAAGTACTCATATGACTGAAGCCTGCTGTGAGCTCTGCTGGGGTTGGAACATCCAGGATGGCCTGTCATCTTTCTAGGCCCCTCTCCACATGAAGTCTAAACATTTAAAGTCTAACACAAGCTTCTATAAGCATAGTTGCTGGTTAACCCAAGAGAGAATTGTCAGCTTCCATTCTTCTTCAATGATGGGCTTGGAAGTCCCAGAACATCAATTTTACTGCATTTGTTTGGTCAAAGCAATTTATAGAACCAGTCTGAAGATTTCAAGGAGAAGGAAAATGCATTTTATATTTTGATTTGAGGAACGATATACACATACAGGGAAGGAATGATGGCAGCTGCCTTTGTAGATTACCTATTGCACATATAGATGACCTTCCGTAAGCATTTGAAATTGGGAGTCCTATTTTCAGTTTTGGTGGAAGGTTTCTTAGAGTTCTTGAAGTTCACTAATTTGTTCATTTAGTAGAGATTTTCTTTTACTTTTTGTTTGTTGGTTTGTTTTCTGAGTATCTACTCTTTTGCCTGACAGTCTTTTGGGGTAATGGGGATACAACAATGAATAAGAGAGATGGGACTTTTTCTTCTGCAGAAATCAGGTTCTATCATCAATTGATAGACAACAACCAAGTCAATAAATAAACAACAAAAAATCTGACGTGATGTGTGCTTTGCAGAGAATTCATGTTATATAATAGAGCATGCCAAGTTTTCTAATATTGATTAGAAAGTTGAGTTAGGGTTCTCTGAAGAGGAGACAGCTAAGCTAAGAGCTGAGTGAAAGGAAGGTTTATTGCTAGTGTGAAGGGTTAAGGCAGTGACAAGCTTGACATGTTTTAGGAAGAGCATAAAGCCTACGGATGTTGGAATACATGAGCAAAACATGAAAATAGTGAGAAAGGAGAACAGAGGGGTAGGTAAGGGCCTGATTACAGAGTTCTCTGTAGGCAGTTTTCAAGAATTCAGTTTCTATTCCAAGCCTGGTGAAAGTCATCAGAAAATTTTTAAACATGTTTCTAATTTGTATATCGAGGTCAACTCAGAACTAGCTGATGGTTTGGAAGTGGGAGGTGAGAAAAAGAATGATTAAGGTTAACTCTCAGACTCTTATTTAAACAACCAAGTAGATAATGGTACTATTTATTGCATTTGAGTAGATTGGAGAAAGAACAGGCATATGGGCAAAGAAAAAAATAAAGACATCTTTTTTTGTCATATGAGTTTCAGATGTTAACTAATACCCTTATGGAATTTCAACTTTCTGCATAACAATAATGAAATCTTCAGTGAGGTGAAGTTGTCGTCATTCTTATTGTTGTTATTAGAACTAAAATTACCTTGTAGTTCCATGAAAGTCACAGGAAGGTATGAGTGGCTTCTTGTAGGTATTTTAATGATAGGAGAGTCTTCACCCTCTCTGTTCATTCTTTCCTGGTAAAGGATATAATTATCATACTAGGGGCAGTGAAAATGTGCATTCTTGCTTTTCTTTCTTTCCCTCTTCCTTTCCCCCTTTCTTCTTTCCTTTCACAAATATGTAATTGCCTACTGTATACCAGGTATTGATCTAAAATATTGACTGCACCAGCTTGTAGTCTAATTGAGGAGGCAGATGTAACTAAACAGTTCCCAAAAGGCCACAAAGTTGAGATGTATGTGACTTAGCAAAGGTCGTTCCTATCCTTGGTATAAAGACGTTTAGGGAGAAGATGAACCACCCATACAGAGTACAGTGAGTCTCCTTAGAGGAAAGGGACTGAAATCTAACATAGCCTTTGGTCGTTTGAACCATAAACACTTTTTATTTTTTTGAGACAGAGTCTCACTCTTTTGCCCGGGCTAGAGTGAGTGCCGTGGCATCAGCCTACCTCACAGCAACCTCACACTCCTGGGCTCAAGCAATGCTTCTGCCTCAGCCTCCTGAGTAGCTGGGACTACAGGCATGCGCCACTACACCTGGCTAATTTTTTCTATGTATTTTTACTTGTCCAATTAATTTCTTTGTATTTTTAGTAGAGACGGGGTCTCGCTCTTGCTCAGGCTGGTCTCGAACTCCTGAGCTCAAACAATCCGCCCACCTCGGCCTCCCAGAGTGCTAGGATTACAGGCCTGAGCCACCACACCCGGCCCTTGAACCATAAACACTTTGCAAGGGATTGAGTAGTCTTAATCAAAGGTCAAAAGGAAGAGAACAAAACAAGTGAGCAAATGAGAAACTCACCATTATAGAATGCGGAATCAGAACTACAGTAGTTTTGCAGAAGAAGACTGGCATTGTCACAGTATGTAGTCAAGTGTAGAAATTCCTGTAAACGTTTGCTTTAGGAGAGCAATGGCTGAGAACATGAATGTGAACTTCATGATTTATTATCTTGGTGCCTAAGCAGAGGGCATCACTTTTGCTCCTGAGGGAAATATGATACTAAGAACATGGCTACAGCAGTGAGTTAGCAGGGCCAACTATGAAAGACCTACTGGACAGGATGGCAAAGCTATTGTAGTGGCGTATGAAGAAGACTTTCATTCCCTAGCTGCCTTATGTTTGAAACTTAGCAGACCTTTAAAATAAATAAGTCCCTAGTAAGGTTACATGGGAGGAGGTGAAAGGCTTCTATGTGAGGCTAATGGCATTTGGGCTAAGCTGGGCAGATCATGGCATCTGTGTAATAAGGACTTAGAGAAGATCAATCACACCAATGAAAGCGTTCACGCCAACGATACAGAACACAAGACTTTTGGATTGTATGTTAGGAAGCAATTGCTGCATAGGACATGGAGTACAGCCTCTAGATCTGAACCATCTGGGTTCAAGTCCATTTCTATGGGTACTAACAACTTTTTAAATCTTTATGTGCCCCAGCTTCCAATAACAGAAAAAGGATTGATTTCGAAGATTAAATGGTTTAATTATTGCAAAGATCAAAGAACAGCAACTGGAATATAATGGGCACTCAGTAATTGCTACCTATTTAAAAAAATGCATCGCCTTATGATTTATAATTCATAGTAAGTGATTGGTAATTATAGCTATTACAGTCATTCTTAAAACTCTGGAATTGGAAATACCATGCTACTCCTTAGTTTCTTCCTTCATACTAGGAAGGAAAATAAGTAGAATAATGAATGGACTTTTCTAGAAATTTTGGTCACTTTTAGGTAGCTAGAGAATGAACTCAGATTGGTTTGCCAGTTCCTAGACAACTGTTGTTGCTTGCCCTTAGGAAATAACTCTATTTCAAGAATTCAGAGGGGACCGTGGTGACATACTGAGTTACTGACCAAATGTACAGGAATCATCAATATAAAAGACTTTGGATAAATAGGAAATGTTTTATGTCCCTCAACCCATGTGGCATTTATAATCATTTGAGCCAAAGAGGAACAGAGCTCAATTTTGTTTTTATTTTCTTTTGGAAAGAAGAACTTGTTCAAAAATAACTAGAAAGAATATAATTGTAATGAGGATACGTTGTCTTAAATTTTTAAACAATTTGGGTGCACCTATATTTGTATGTAAATTGTTATTTAATCAGGAGAGTAGGTCACTAAGGGTACTTACTACTTCTCTCCTTATTTTTCCTCCTACTACTACAGTGTATGGAATTCACATGAGGAATACACTCCCATAGATAAAGCCATACACAATATCTTCTAAAGTTTAATGAATTGCTGTGGGACTTCTCTCGACTGACCAGCACATGTATTGTCAGACAAATGTGAACTACTCGATAAGCTTAAAACCAAAAATTACGCTACTTTTCAAAGACTAAAAATATTTATTTATATATATATTTAATTACTTATATTAATTGTCCATTAATTTGAATTTTCAAATTTCTACTGTTTACACAGATTGCTCACTTCATCCATTCATCATTCAAAAACATTTGTTAACAATCTATTATGTGAGGTACTATTTAAGCTCTAGGGTTAAAATAATAACCAGGATCCAAGATAGAATATTGCTTTCACTTATAGTCTCCAACATAATGCATGCTGAGATAAAAAATGCCAACAGCCTCATAATCTTGGATACTTCCTGAGATAAAGTTATTTTGAAAGGAAAAGTCAAAGAGAAATCTAGAAGAGGAAGGAAGGAAGAAGGGAGGAAGGAACGAAGGAGGGAGGGAGGAGGGAAGGAAGGAAGGAAGGAAGGAAGGAAGGAAGGAAGGAAGGAAGGAAGGAAGGAAGGAAGGAAGGAAGGGACCTCTTTCTGAGTCTGGTCCACTAACAAAGGTATAATGCGATAGACAGCTGTATTGGAGATCTCAAGGCAATTTTCACTGTCAATCATCATGTTTCATTTTGAAAACCAAACTAGTTATCCAAAGTTCTTATATAAGCATATGATTATAAGGATCTAAGATTGGTTATTTTGTCTCTTCTTCTACCTGCAAGAAGCATGATTTCTAAGTGTGTGTGAGTATGCATAACCAGTGTACACTCACACACACATGCGCAGTTGAAACACAGGATTTTCTTACCCATAGCTTCTCTAAAGGATTGATAAAACTACCTCTGTTCATATTAAGTCTCACAAACACAAGTAAATAACCAAATAACTCATTGTTTCGTAGTGCTACCTTGTGTTTATTTAAGAGCACACCATTTTAGTGACATTAGGTGTTTGCGGTTTGGAGGTAAGTCTTTAAGGTCCACCTTAGCTTTTGTGGTGGGCCATGCACTCTGATTTGGTCCAGCGTGTAGTTACAGAGACATCTAGTGGTTAGATCCAAGAGTATATCATCTAAAAGAAACTGCAAAAGGGGACTCATTTCCCCCAGAGGGGCCATTGCCTATGTGCCAGGAAGGGTGGTAACCTCTGAGAAAAGTTAGGTTGAAATGAATGATATATTAGCCTTAATGGGTAGTAACTTGCTGATTTGGGAGCTTGGAAAACTTTGGGATGAAAATAAAGGAGATAGTAAATAATATGAACGAAAAAACAAAAAACAAGGTGAATTAAGTAAATCACTATCTATGAGTATGATTTCAGGGTTCTTATTTTACCCAAAAGGGGACAATCTGGCCTCACCATTTTTATCATGTTAGAAATGACATATTAGGCAGTGGAAACTTTAGCATAAAGTTTTATTTTTACATTGAAATACAAGTTTCCCCGAGAGAGGTAATGCAATGGCTTGTATCAGTCATTAACACTTCAGCATGAATCAGTTGGTCCAAGTCTAGGAGTGAGCAAGAGCAGAAGTTGACACAAGTAGGAGAGAGGGATTAAAGCAATGCTTTCCTGGGTAGGAGAAGGGATGCCATGTCCTTAGACTACATTAACATAAAAAATTACCTGATTTTAATTAATAAAAGAAAGTTGTCTGGTACCAAAGTTCTGGAAAAGCAAGTGGTTTAGAGGCCATTTTATGATAATCAAAGTAAGGGAAGTGGAAGAAAGACAAATAAAAACTCAGGAAAGAGGTAGGTTGAAAATGTACAATAACACACACACACACACACACACACACACACACACATACACGCGCACACACAGGCAGACCCGGAGCCTCCCTATATAATACTGTCATCATGGCCAATGCTATGGAGAAGTTTTATAATTAAATTTTGTTCCTTCATTCAAATGTAAACCTGATATAATGAGACCAAAATCAGGTCTGGCCTCATTTTTTTTTCCCCTATAGTGGAGGAGGAAGAAATATTATAATTAAGCCTGACCGTCTCCATAAATATCCCCCAAGCCACTTCCATCTGAAACTTTGATATTTCGAATTAGAAACACCAGTGGGGTACCAGGTGTATATCTCAATTGCTTTGTAAGATAATATCTTGCATAAAGAAAAAGGGATATGGGGATGGCATAGGAGGTAACAGAAGGTAACATTGTGTTTTCTCCTCTCACTGCCTCAATAAAACAACCTTGATGACCCCAAATAATATCCCCACATCTTAGAGGAAGCAAATAATGTAAACTTGCAGAGAATAGTAGACACATGAAACACAAAAGTTTGTGAAATTATTTGGTTGTGAAATAGTATCAAGATATAGGTATTATTTGTTTACCAACAGTATAAGCTTTAGCTTCTATTTTCATAGAAAAAAACTATCACTATAAAAGAATCACTAACACTCCTCTTTCTCTCAATAATTTTAGTCATATCCTGCCACTCATGATATCTATGTAATTTTCATGATATGTTTAGATCAAAACCGGTGATTCTGAAAGAAGAAAACTAACATGAATTCCAAATTGGGCTTTCATAGTTGTTATTTTCTTTTCTGAAAGTTGCTCCTACTAACCCAGGAATCTACATTTCTAATTGCCTTCTCAGCCTAAAACAGTATACCAGATCCAAGTGTGATTCAAATCACAAAACTCAGTAAATAATTGGCAGATAGAGCCATCTTTAACATAGTTTTTCCACATGTGTTGATCTAGGTCCACTCCTAACAGAATCGGTTAAGCCTAGTTATTCAAATAGTGGTCCATAGACCCATAGTAGTTGCAACAATCACCTGGGATCTTCCTAGAAACACATATTCTCAGATCTCTGATTTATTTATAAGTACATTAAAATTTGGAAATCACTGCCACATCCTTTGATTCCCTCTCTCCCTAAAACCTGCAGAATTCCCAGCATTGGTGGGGGTCAGGGAAAGGGGAGGAGGCCTGGAAATGTTTGCTTAATAAATTTCTCAGATTATTTTTAAAAAGCAAGAAAATTTGAACAACTTATTCATTACTTTCTATTTGCTTATATGGGACAACCTCGAACTTTGATGATGCCCGGTCAAAATCTTTGGTCAAGTTATTTGCTTCCATAAGCCTCACTTTTGTATCTACAAAATAATCTCCACAGGGTTGTTTAAGCCCCCAATGATATACAGCACAGGGAAGGACTCTATTCACATCAAGATCTACAAATAGAAAAATTCATTACTATCCCGACGTGCCTGTGGATATTCCTATCATCTGTGTCTTAGTAGTTTCACAGTATGGGGACTATAAAGAAGGGTACCCTTCTCTTAGAAAGTCAGCTTGGGTAAGCGAGACTTTCTGCTTGGGAAGTGCACTGGGATTTTCTCCCATCAATATTAAGAGGAGGATGTGGGGCAGCTTGAAGTCTGCAGATCTGCTCAGCTGCAGCTCAGCGAGCAGCTGGTAATACGGCATTCATATCATGCTGGCTCAGCTAAGAATACTCTTTCTATTCTTGCCTTCTTTTTGTTTTGTTTTGGTTTGTTTTTAGGCTGAGGTGTGAGGGGATAAAAGCAGTATCTGAATGTATTCCATAGTCGAATTTTATAAACCAGTGAATCCGCTGAGTCAACTTCAACAATGGAGAGGTTGGCCTCATCTGCCAAGGAAGCAGCCAACATCTGAAACTCTGAGTGGAATGAAAGTCCACAAGGGCCGTGCTCCTTGATTTTCCCTTAGATAGGATATTGATGATGCCTCTTATTATAATCACAATCACCAACAGTAATGAAAAGGTTGCAGGACTAAAAATAATGCTATAAACCTAAGATGATATTATTACATACTATATGTTGTATGCTCAAGAAAACATTAATATAAGGACAATATTAGAATGTGATTCCAGTAATGTTTCGTGGAGATACTACTACTGTTGCTATGGAAAACATCAGCGTACATTAAAGAGAAGTGATAAATAAATTTTCAGCAGTGTGATCCTTTCATGCTTTGACAAAAATTTTTGGACTCAGCAGGTCTCATATTCTATTAAACAGAGAATTAGTTGATCTATACCAGCATGACAAGATGTCATGTTTCTCAATGTGCATTTTCTAATTTAATAATGGTTAACATTTATTAAGCATCCAATAAGAAACAAGCATTTAACTATGTGCTTTACATACATTATTTAAAATAAATGGGTACCAAAAGCTTATATTTCTCAAAAATTTATGTCATAAGAAAATGTTTTATACTTACATGTTCACATGAGAGTCACATTGGTATTTGTCAATAAATATTTCCATTCTTAGTACAATTATTATGTAGGTCATTGTTTCCCAAATGGGTTTCATAAAGCACTATTAATTTGCTAAATGTTAACAGATGTTTCATAAAAATAGTGTTCCATAGTCAAATAAGTTTGGAAAACACTGAATTAAATAAAATTAAACATGGTTGTTCAATTCAAGGCTTCTTGTATTCTTCAAATAATGATTTATACATATCTCTGAAAAAGAAAATAGCATAAAATGCTTCCCAAAGATATAAGATCCAGAAACTGTTTCTTGTCTGAATACATAGTAATATTTTGCTTCTGAAAATATATTGGATCTATTTCATGACACCAGTAAGGTGGATATACTCCCTTTAAAAGAAGCCCAAAGTGGCAGGACCATGTTATTTATCCCAGTATTTTTACAATTCATTTAGTTTCTATCAAAAATGTTGTTTTGATAGACATTTAGTATACAGCTAGAATTTCTGGCAAGACTAAGGAAGATCAGGGAAGAAAACTGACATGGAAGAGGCCAGACAAATTCTTAACTTGTCTAAGTCCCGCAGTGGCAATAATATCTATGAACTTGTTGGAAAAAGCCAAGAACATTTTACAGAAATGAGTCACCCCAGCCTCCACTGCTTGATGTGCAGAAATTATGTATGTGACATAACCATCATTGTAAGCCTAATTTACAACATCAACTTCTATGTCCAAAAGCAAGGCCAGTTGAATTCAGGTTATAAAATTCCACTTCTCCAAATTGTTTTTCCTTGCAGACTATGGCATTGATCCAAATGACTTGTACCAATGTTTCCCATAAGCTGAATGGGAAACTGCTCATCTTTCAAGAGCCCTTATAACTAGTACCTTAAACCTTCTGAAATGAGTTTTCAATGTCCAGCATTTAAGAAAGGGTAAGAAATAATCACTAATACTTTTCTTTTAATGAGTCTCAATTTGATAATCTAATAAATCCTAAAATCTGATAAACAAACAGATGAAAGGAACCGTGCCTTCTAAAAATTTTTTACATTAGCATCTTTATTCCAACCTAAATGCTCAATCCTTGTCAATTTCCCACAAAAAAGACACTGGCACTAAATGTAGCATAAGATCAAAAACAAGCCCTAGCTGAGCTTCCAGAAAGGGATATCATTAGAGATCGGATTTTATGGGACCGTACAACAAACTCTTATTCCTTACCTTACTTCAGTATCCTGAGTTAACTCATTTCTGAAAATATAATAAAAATGTTCAAAGGTCAAGCACTGCTGAGAAGAGAAGGCTATTACTAATTAGCTGTACAGTCTAGTATCTCTGAAATCTTGCCACCGTTTACCTTTTACAATAATCTCTCCAAACTTTTGCTGTCTTCCTTTCCAACAACGAAGCCTCTCTCTGTCTCTCTTTTTCTCTCTCGTTAAGATACACACACACACACACACACACACACACAAAAGTTCCAGGAATTGTCCTCTGTACCAGGGATTCAATAGGGATTTAGTACCGAAAAGACAGGCATAGTTCATGTCTTCAAAGAACCTACAAGCCTTTCATAAAGTCACCTCCAGGTTTTTGTTGATTATTCCAACCCTTGTTCCCTAGAATGTTTTTTGCCCTATTCCAAGGTCTATTTATTTGTTAAGATGTTCCACATTCATTCATTACATAATCTGTTTTTTTTTTCTTTTACTACAAAGTCCCCTGATGTTTTTCTGCCAGAGAATATGGTAGACCTGGGGGTGAAAGATATTTACAATATGGTACCTGTCTTCAAGGAGCTCACAGCCTTCAAGACACCATAGCGGAACTGGATGAAAAAAGAGACCAACAATTTTCACACAAATAACATGTAGCAGGGGCTGGCCTTATTGCTTAGATTCATTTTATCATTTGTTCTTCATATCAACATAATTTATTCATTAAACACTTAAACCGATACTTACAGTAAATCTATTATATTTCAGGCACTTACTAGACACTAGTTGAAAAAGAGTTCTGCTCTTATAAATCTTATATTCTAATGATGAAGACAGATCAAATATAAGACAATTAACATATAAATATTAATAATACAGATTTTTAAAGGAACTCAACAAAGAGCTGAGATGGAAGACAACACAGAGATGGTGGCTGTGTGGAAAGCCCTAGTTTAGTTAGTGTGAGTGAAGAAAGCATCTCTGAAAAGATAATAAGGAAGCCGAGATCTAAAAGACGAGAAAGAGCCAGCAATGAAGAGTATCAAGGTAGACTTTGCCTGGCAGGACTCTCAGAATAGTAATGCTACAGCACTGTGAGTAAAGAGAGAATGGCATGAGATGGCATGGGGAAAAACAAGTCAATTTCAAAGCAATTAGCATACCACTCAGGGTCTTCTAAGTTCTCACTCCACCTTAACTTTTCCAACCTTATCACCAGCCTTTTACAATTGAGCTTTCTAGCCACACGGACCTACTTTCTCTCATTACTTCATCATTCATTCATTTAACATAGAGTGAATGAACACCTGAGGACCACAGGTAAGGTGATTACTGATTTTATTCTAAATAAGGTGAATACTGATTTTATTCTAAATGCAAAGGGACACATTAGATGAATGTGTTGGTGTTCTTCATTTTAAATTTTTTTTGTCTTAGCCATTGATTGATATTTTTGAAAAAAATCTTTCTGCCCCTCTAGAGAGAATGGATTAGAGGGAAACAAGAGTGAAAGCGGGGAGAAAAATTATTGACATGGTATATCATCCAATGATGGTGACTTGGGGTCAGCAACAATTGAAAAAGGAACAGATTAAAGATTATATCTATGGTTTCCTCCTAATTTTCATTTTTTTCTTTTTGCAGCATCAAAAAAAGAAAAACGCTATGTAATCATTTTTTTTTTTTAAATCAGAAATCAAATGACAGCTACCAGGAGAGAAACACACTGCATATTTTAAAAAGTACAGTCCAAGAAACTGTGCTTCTAGTGCAAAAATGTTATCTAATGGAGAAATGCTGGTTAACTCATTTGTTATGATAATGCTTACATAATAAATGAGTCATGAAGAGCCAGTCTTCTAAGGGTAGATATTGGGAAAAGACAGCTCTCTCTCTCTCTTCTGTTTTCAAGACTACTTGATACACATGACTGAAGAACCTCAACATGGGAGCTGCCTGGGAACTTGAACTGAGACCCATGTCAGCTACATTTGATATGATTTTGCTAGGACTACTGCTGAATGTGCTAAGGGAAGCTGAATGTTTTGAGCAGAGTCAAGCATACTTGATGAGAAACAAAAGCTCACCCTCACTTGCCTTTCTAGCCTTCGTATTTTCTTTGTGCTGGTGCCATAGACCAAGGCTGAAGGTAGAGGCAGGGTGGGAGAAGAACAGCAGTGATTGTTAGAAGCCAAGGTAGCTGAGATAGAAAAGATAATAGGGAGTTGGGACTTCCTCTGGAGATGAGGCCTATGGAGATCTTCCAAGATCTAATTCTGCCACAGTTAATTATTGTGGGATACAGGGTTCATCAGCTACCCCAAAGTTATTTCCACCCTCTTTTTCCTTTCCACCTCTCATATGGTTTTCCAGCCTCCACTACAAGTGGAGACAGCCATCTTGACTCAGTCGTCATTCAGAGACTTAAGCTGAGGGCCTCTGGAAAACCTTATTTTTTTCCAGTTAAAAAAGAGGTGGATGTAGCGGCACATCTCTCTCCACTCTTTTTTCCTTCTGCCTTGAATGCAGAAAAGATGGTGAGAACTTCAGCAGTCATCTGGCATCAAAGAAGCAAAGATCAACAGTGTCCCTAGCTCTGACACTGTTAAGTCATAGAACCAAGATGTACAATTTCTGGGCTTCTTGTTAAGTGAGAAAAATGAACTCCAATTAGTTTAGGTTTCTGGAGTCAGATTACTGCTATTTGTAGCCAAGAATTATATTAACTGGTCCAAACATCTCTGAAGTAAAACCATAAATTTAGGAAAGAAAAACGATCTCTTCGCAATGCAATAATTGTTAACATTTCAATATATTACTATTCAGGCTTTCGAGTTTATATATACACTCAGAGTTTCTTTTAATTGTTGTCATTATACGAACTCTTCCAGGTCATATATTTAGTAGCTGTTTTACATCTATGCATAATTAATTTACCCATATCCTTTTGTTTGACATGTAGGTCGATGCCATTTTTTACTTTTATAAACAACTTTATTAGTATATTTGTGCATATTGCATTTTTCATATTTCCTCCAGATAGATTTTCAGAAGGAGGTCAAAGTAAATAAACAATTCTATGACCCATAATACATAAAGTCAAACTCCTTTCTAAAATGTACTATTACAATATTTACTGCTACTAAAAATGTATGA
The DNA here is from genome assembly GCA_963575035.1 of Avahi laniger. NCBI lineage: Eukaryota > Metazoa > Chordata > Mammalia > Primates > Indriidae > Avahi > Avahi laniger. Next base: position 26,009 of record CAUYSK010128074.1, read on the forward strand.
ATTTATCAGTTTATCAACATTTTTTTCTATACTGAGTGCTACTATGAAAAAAACAATAGCTAATTTTGAGAAATAAGAACACTTTTTAAAGGATGATTTTAATTCAAGACATTTACTCTTAGATATTGTTCTCTCTCTTTGTTGCCTCTTTCTATGAAACCAGTTGTTAGATTTTTATACTGTATAATCTGAAATAGCTCATCTATCTTCAAATTCCTACCTAACAATTATAATGCCTTATGCACATAGAATATTCTACCTTGGACAAAATGCTTTTGAAGCAGGTATAATTCTCATTCAATAAAAGGATAAAACTGATTTCAGAAAGTGTAAGGGAATTGCACCAGGTCATAGAACTATAAAATAGTAGAACTTATATTAAGTCCAAGACTCTATTTAGTTCGACATATTATTTTTTGCTTCAACATAGGTGCCAATCCAACCTCACAATATTAACACTGACTTGGATGATCAATCCTAAAAAGAATTAACAAAGGTCTAGAAGAAACCAACCAGCTGAAAGAAACAAATTTAGCAGAGTGAGTCTCAATTTCATATTATCTTTTCCTTTATTCCCAAAGTATGTATTACACAGCATAGAAGAGCTAAGGGAAACCTATTATGAGTGGGGCACAAGCAAATTTAATAGATGGGAAGGAGTATTGGAAACTCTAATGCTATGAAATATTCATAAAAATAGACAGACCAGTAGCTATAGAGCACGGTGGCTTTGAGGAGAAAAAAATTAACAACAATGAGTAGAGTTGACCTTCCATATCCATGAGTTTCAAATCTGTGTATTCAACCAACTACAGATCAAAAATACTCAAAAATAATAATGGATGGTTTTGCCTGTACTGAACATGTACAGATTTTTTTCATGCCAGTATTCTCTAAACAATATAGTAGAACAACTATTTACATAGCATGCACATTGTATTATGTATTATATGTAATCTAGAGATGATTTGAAGAATGTGCATAGGTTATGTGCAAACACTATACCATTTTACATAACAGACTTGAATATCCATGGACTTTTGTATCCACGGGGGTCTGTAGGGGGAGTTTCCTAGAACCAATCCCCCATGGATACTGAAGGATGACTGTAATGTCTTTATATAGTGTCTCCTCAGTCACCCAGTAGAATGACCATTGAACCAGAGACACTATAAAGTTGAAAATGAGTCTTGCAAGCTTCTGGGTTACATACAGCTCTCAATAGGCATGTTGGTCTGCATGAACCAAAGTGTTTATGGATAGAGACATTGGGTACACAAGCTTGAGTACCAAATCAGGTAAAGGAATGAAATTTTAGAGGAAAAAGATAATTAAGTGTAGAAATACGGGGAAGAAAATAAAATTGAGATATGTTGTTGGTATTGAGGCAAGAAGTCTCAATTTTGTATCCTTTTCCTCTTAGCTCTAACAGTAAGCTACACTTAAGGACTTGAAGAAAGGCAGATTTAACACACAAGCTGGGGTGCCATGTATCTCTTTTTTCACATATCCCAAGAAGATGCTACCCAAAGTAAACACTGTAATCCCCTAAGATATATCTCATGAAGAATTAATGAAAAAATCCTTTCTCCCCTGAGCTTACTCTCCTGGCACTTTAATTTTTTTTTTCTATTACCTCTCCCACTTCTCTCCTCCTGGCACTTTAATTTTGAATAAACAGGACAATAAAGCAAATCGGGGGCTGTGATACCACACAAAGTTCATTCTGAGGCAACCTGGATGCCATCGTGACACAGCAAATAGTTTTCAAGGGAAGGAGTGGATTGTAAAAGGGAGTGACGGAGGGACAAAAAGAGAAGATGGAAGAAAGAAATGAAAGATGAAGCAGAAGGCACTGAAACTGTCATCATGGTTCTGTTAGGGGGCAGGAAAAATGGTGCAGTGAAAAGATCCTGGGAGTGGAAATCAGACAACCTGTTTGAATTTTGACCTCTCTACCTATTGGTTGCACAGTTTTGAACCCATCCCTGAGTCTTTTAATCCTAACTATTCCCATCTGTAAGTTGGGAAAAATAATAACACCTTTATAAAAGAGTTACTGGGGGAATTAAATATAAACATATGTGAATAAAACATACAAATTATTAACTTATGACAGAAAAAGTAATTTTATCTTCCTTTCTTCCTTCAAATAAATACCTGAGCAGGAAGAAGAAATCTACAATGTGTGTGAATGAGTGACTGACTGTGTGTGTGTGTGTGTGTGTGTGTGTGTGTGTCTGTGTGCACGTGTGTGTGTATGGGTGTTATTACCATAGATGTTTCAGAAAAATTTGTTTCCTTTCTATCTTAAAGCTTTTTGTAGTGCAAATTATATTACTTATACTGAGTTCAGTGTCTGGCACATAGTAGGTTCTAAATATTTATTTGTTGAACAAATAAGTAATGCAAAAACATTAAAAAATGAAACCGAATGAATGTCAAGCTGCCAATTAACAAAGTCCAAAATTTTTATATAAGCTGCTCAGCAGTTGAAAAGATTTGTATTTACTGTGCCAGGTGACTTATTCTTTTTCAAGAAAAACACAGAAAACAGCAGCTTGGAAAACTCACAAATTCATTCCCACCCCAACTCGAACCTCAGAAAATGAATCATGCTTGAATAATAGATAACCTTCCCCCAGTTAACCATTGCTGTATAATAAACCACCAAAATACAGAGAGACTTAAAACAAAGGTTTCTTGCATCTAACCATTCTCTGTGTTGGACAGGTGATTGCTCTGCTTGTTTCACCTTTACCCACTCATTCTGCTGCGTTCAGCTACAGGACAGGCTGGGCTGGATGGCCCCAGATAGCCTTACTCACACCTCTGGCAGGTTTTGCTGGCTGTTGGTGGCATGAAATGGAAGGAATGAAGGGAGTGGTGGGTAGTTTTCCTGTATATGACCTCCAATAGGCTTTCATAGTGGTCTCAAGGTAGCTCTCCAAGAGAGGAAAGTACAAGTGACAAGGCTTCATAAAGTCTATCCTTGCAGGTTACATAATCTCACTTTTGCCATATTCCCTCAAAACAAGTCACAAAACCAGATTCAAGGGGCAAGGACACAGACTTCACTTTTCCATGGGAGTCACATTGCAAAAGGATGCACATACCAGGAAATGTAAAATTTGTGGCCTTATTTTTCAATTTCACACAGAGAATTGATGACAAATGTCGTCCTTTTCTTCACCAACAAGACTGCAATTCATTGCTAGACTATATGCAGCAAAAGACCATTTGTTTTAAAGTTAACAAATAAAGTCCTTAGGTACAGAGTAAAGTACAAAGAAGTTCTGAAACCACAAAACTAAGGCAAAAATTACATCATGTTGAACATCTAATCAAAACCCAGTAATGAGGAGAAATAGAGAAAAGAAAACAGAGTAGGCCATCATTTTAATTATGCAGAAGATCTGGGCTCAGAAGCCATAATTTTAGCATAAAGCATGCTATGAATGTGACCATATGTCTGGTAGAATATAAACGCCTTTGAAACAAGACTATCTTCTCAAATCCTAGCTCTGACAATTATTAGCTGTATTATCTTTGGCAAATTACTTAAGCTCTCTAAGCCTCAGTTTCCTATGCAAACTAGACATAATAATATTACCTACATATCGTTATACTAAGAATTAAACAAGATCTATGTGAATCCCTGTCATGGGCATAGAATAGATACTCAGAAAACAGTAGAAACAAATGAAATACATAACTAAGCAATTACCTGGTCTCTAATTATAAATTCCACTAATCTCTATTTTGAAGCTACTAAAACCCCCTCAAAAATAATCTATACTTAATTATTTGAAAAATGTATGATTCTTTGAGTTCTAAAAGGGTGAGATTTTAGAATCCCAAGGAAGTTAGTAGATAATCTGCTTTTTATTCTTGTCCCCAAAGTAAGTTTATTGGAAAATATTTGAGATGCAAGGGTCCTAACTCCTGATAATATGTGAAGAACTTCTAAGAACAAATTAGCACATAAAAGTACTGTAACTGACAAGATTCTAAGGTGATAATATCTATTAATATGCTCAAGATAATAGGACAATGCTTAAAGCATATAATAAAATTTAACTAAATATGGCATTGAAATCTACTATACAATAATGTTCCAACATTCATAGAAAATTCTGATTCAGTAGAAACATAAAATATTTGAGTAGAATCACAAAATAGAGTCCCATTCATTACTGTCTCCTGTAAGAGAGAGAGAAAGAAGACATGGACAGTCCATATAAACATATCATACAAGCATTGCTGTATTTCATAATAATCTTAGCCACTTCACCTATCAGAGAGAGAGGTGTGTGTGTATATGGTATGTTGTTAACATCTTTAAGGCTTACTTGAAGTTATGCCTTCCTTTTATATCAGCTTGGCTTGCTGAATAGTCTTTTTCTCTATGTTACCCCTTCACTAATTGGGCAAATGTGATAATTTGTAATGGGTCTCCAACTCATTAGTGTAATTTAGTCAGATTCTACTGTATTTTACCAGACGCACAAACCAGGATGCTGCACACATCTGTTTTTAGAACTCTATTGCATAAGCATCCATAACATTTCTGCTTTAAAACTGAGAAATTATTGCCCCTTAATCAATCAGCTGTTTGTTATCCTAGGCTGCATAAATATATGTGGTATCAGTCATAAATAATTTTAGGATCAACATATAGCAACAATTAACATTCACATAGAGCTTTAAAATTTACAAAGCTTTTTCTTACATATTCAAACACAAAAATCCCATGTATTCCCTTGTGAAGAAAAAAAAGTTGTATATATATATATTTTTTTAAATGGCTTAGAAGATAGCATTTCAGAATATTACAAATATATTTTATTTATCCAGATACCTGCTATATAATCTTGACCATTTAATCTCTCTGAGCTTAAATTTTCCCATCTTTAAAATTATCTAACTTCATAACTTTTTGGGGAGGAGGAGTAAATATTCTTATAATGAATATAAACTTCAAAATACATAGTAAATGCTGAATATATGCTAATTGTTACCATGATCCTGATTTGACAGATAAGAATACTGTGCTTTATAAAAGATGCTTACATCTAATGACAGAGAAATGAGATAGCTGTCAAATATGTAACTAGGGTTTGCAGGTTGGGAAGACTTGAGTTCATTCTGCAAAGGCAATGTCTGTTCCTCTCTTCTAGCAAGAAAGCTGGGGAGTTGAGCAGATAATATTTCAAGGCTGGAGCCGGCAGAAGCAATGCATCTAATCTAAAACCCTAAGGTACTTAAATGGGTGTGAGTATACAGAATTGAGACTACAGCAAATGATGCCGATTTGAAAGGTTCAAAGACGTCACCAAAAAAGAAAATGGGCCTGAGACAGATGTTGGAAAAGTCAGAGTAGGGTATGAGGCTAAAAGTATAAAAATCCAGAAAGAAGCAAACAGGAAAGCAAGAAGTCCTAGCAGGCCAGAAGGTGAGAGAATCAGGTTGAATAAATATCAAAGATAGGAACTGTTGCCTAATATAATAATTGGGTTTTTTTTATGTCTTCTGTGGCCTCCACCTGGTAAGAGGGATAGGGGAAAAGATGGCAAGAATAGCAAAAATTTTCTTATATTCTAGATCCTGAAATCACTATCCACTATGGGGCATGATAGGGGTAAGAAAAATAGGTATGTAGGGAGAATAAGTTTTCCTGGAACTGTACCCAGGCCCAGGCAAAGAGAAAATTAGTTCTTTTTG